>JAJOZX010001146.1:565000-622500 GCA_023014485.1 Bathynomus jamesi | reverse complement strand
ACCGCAATCCCCCCCCCAAAAAAACACGTCGCATCATTATATATATATATAATATATATATATATATATATATATAATAATATACACAAAATGATAAAAAATGAGCATACTCGGACTTATCAATCAAAATCTGGCTCGCTACATCATAATCCTTAAATCTATCTCCTATTAAATTCTGATGCATTCATTACAAGGACTTTAGAAATAATTAAAAAAAAAGTGTACAATACAAAAGTGAGTAAAATCCTTCAATTAATTATATATAAATAAAAATAATTACAATTTTGTATTAACCTTTTCTGAACCTCATAATGACCAACTCCCAGTCCATACTTCGAATATCAAACAAGAAGCTTTGCAGCGCACTACGAGAAATATTTGCTTCTAAAAACCAACATTAGTCATGACGAACGCATACTAGTCATCGTAGCGCGTCACGGGAGGAATCACGACGAACGCGTACTCGTCATCGTAGTGAAGGTGTTACTAAAATTTACCTAAATAATTCAATTACTTTACATTTGTCTTGATTCCTATTCATATTCGCGAATGAGAATGACGAGAATGTGTCGAAGTGGGGTTTTTCCGATTTGGGGAAGTGTAAAACAGGGGCTTTGACGCATTTCTGGCCTCGAAGGGTATTTCCTATGAAAAATGTAATGAACCCTTTCACTCACGGATTATGATATAGGGTAAGGAAGAAATTTGCCTTTGTATGTGGTTACATACGAATAAGTATGGTTTATTTTTCAGCTACATAATTGTGTACCCAGCGAGTGAAAGGTTTAAATTGGGAGTCCCTAGTGTGAAGATGGGGATGGATCAATTTGAAAATTGTCTTCTTTGAGATTCCCACTTTCAGACGTCTCATTTTTGGTCGAAGATTTCAGCTACAGAATTGTGTACCCAGTGAGCGAAAGGGTTAAAGTGGGAGTCCCTAGTGTGAAAATGGGAATGGCTCAATTTGAAATTTGTTTTCTTTGAGACTCCTACTTTCAGATGCCTTATTCTTGGTCGAAGATTGAAGTAGGAATGATCGACTTTGGACAGAGACAAAATAATGAACAAATTATTACTTAATTATAGTAATTAATTATGATAATTAGTTATTATATCACTTTTATAACTGATAAAAATAAAACTATTTCGAGTATTTACCGGTACAGTATTTTTATTTTAACTAAAATTAATGAAAATAATTCGCAGAAGATTGTGAAGACGGATAAACAGACCGAATTGGAGCCAAAAAATTACATTATAACTAAAACATTTATCACAAAGAAATCGTGTGTAACTTTCATAAATCAAATACTATAGTTGCAGGTGACTTCAATATCAATCTACAAAACCAGGCTTACCAACCGCGAGTCCTTTACAAATTTTTAAGCTAAATGAATTCATACTATTAATTCATACTATTACTGAGCTTACTCGCGTCTTCATCTATGCCTTCTATGGTAATCGAATAATAGAATCTACAATTGATAATATATTTGTAAATTGTAATGTCCATGTGTAAATTCTCGGGTTCTAACTTCAGTCATTAGTGATCATTGTCCTACTTACGTTATATACAATAATATTGTAGAGACCACTTGCGAAACAACTATAGAATGAAGAATATTATACAATAATATTGTATAGACCACTTGCGAAACAACTATAGAATGCAGAATATTATACAATAATATTGTAGAGACCACTTGCGAAACAACTATAGAATACAGAATATTATACAATAATATTGTAGAAACCAATTGCGAAACAACTATAGAATGCAGAATATTATACAATAATATTGTAGAGACCACTTGCGAAACAACTATAGAATGCAGAATATTATACAATAATATTGTAGAGACCAATTGCGAAACAACCACAGAATATAGAATACTTTCTGAGGTTAACGAAAGAAAATTTATTGGGGCTGTAGAAAATTCACAGTTAAACTGTATTGATTCTACAAACAACCCAATCATATGTTTCAGCTCTTTTATGACTCCCTGTTTGATATTTTTAACAGTTGCTTTCCTTTAAGGAAAAAAGCAACAGTTTCTCCCAAAAGTATGCCAAAACCGTGAATCACTTCAGGTATTACCGATTCACATAAAAATAAGGAAAAATTCTTCAAACTGCAACTACAAAATAAAATCCATTATCACTGTTACTATTACTTGCCACTCACTTTTTGTATGTAATGAATAAACTAAATGCCATTAATTTTGCCTAAAAAGCCTCCATGCTTGCAATGGCACATTCAGATTAACGTAGTGTGAATGTATTAATGTCATGAAATACATAAAAATTGTTTAAAACTCTCTCATCTTTATTCTTTTCAGAATAAATATTTTTTATTTTTGTTTTTTAATTATAACACTAAACTTTCAAAGTATAAAGGAGACGAAGAACACATAGCCAACTATCCAACTATAAACAGTCTTATCAAAAGCAGAACTAAGAAGACTTCAATAGAAAAAATAAATATTGGCAATAAAACAATTAGCCACGTAGCAAACTCTATCAATAACCATTTTACATCTCTAGCCGAAAAACGTCACTCACAACTACCAAATAATGACCAATTGCGGTTGGATCACGTGACACGGGTCACGTGTCAGTCACTCGTACCAGACTAGGAATAGAAACCGGCATGTTATTATTCCTTACTTTATATTGTCCTCATCTTAAAAATCACCTATTTTCGTAGGTTTGAAATTTTGGGATGATTTAACCCATTAACGCCGAATTTTTATAGGGTTAAGTCTTAATGCGTGTATTTGAAACGGTACGAATTCGACTCAGTCGTCGTTAGAGGGATAAGCACTGATCTTCAAAATATTTCTAACATAAATGCGTTTAAAAAAAAAACAAGCTTAAATCAATCTTAATAAAGGAATATATTTAGGGATTAAATAATATTTTACTTGTCTAACTGTTGTATTTACTATGAACGACAGATTCATTCACTCGCTGGTAGCCCCAGCGGATATATCAACGATACTCTGGGACAACCAGCGAGTGAATCACCCTGTATAACTATCATAATGATTAAGATTTAATGTGTACTGTAACAACATTCGCTTCTCACGTTTACTATAATTTTATTTATATCCTAAAAAAATTACCCCACTTGACTATAAATCTTGTGTTACCTCGTGAGTAATTATAATAATAATTAATCATAATTATATATTACGTAATCGTAAATATGAAGTTTATTTTATATTATAATTAATTTGAGCGCCAAGTAAAGCCTGAGGATTAAGAGCCAAACTACGTAAGAAAAATGAATAAATTTATTCTGTTAAAAATTATTATTATTTATTATTATTATTATTATTTAGTATTATTATTATTACTACTGTAGTACAGTTCCCGGCGTCGCTTCGCTGACGGTTAGACAGGCTAAACTACAAAAAAAGAACTTAGCCGTGAAAATTTTGAGCTTCACATTGTGTCAACATTTCTGAATCTGGTATCTCCCAAAACCTCCTCACCCCCATTCATACAACTTGGGGGCTAACCCCCTCCTCCATTACCCCCACCCCTCCCCATTACCCCACCCATCCCTCATTACCCCCACCCCCACCCTTCCCCCATTGCTAAACTACAGAAAAGAACACAGTCATGAAAATCTTGAGCTTCACATTGCCGCCCGTAATACAATTTCTGAATTTTTTTTTACAATTTCTCACAATTTTTTCTCACATTTTCTGAAAGTGTGACGGACAGACGGACAGACGGACAGCTCTCTTATTATAATATAGATTTAGTATTATTATTATTATTTATTATTATTTATTATTATTAAACTAGCTAAAGTGGGCCCTACGGGCCCATTTAGCTACGCCCGTGGTGCTGGGGCCTTTGGCCTCAGTAATTGGGGAGCCGCATGCCCCCCCCCAGTTACCGGGGAGTCAATTATTCAGTCAATAAAACTATAGAAAAGAATGCAGCCATAAAAATCTTAAGCTTCACAAATCTTGATACAATGCTAAATGAATTTCTGATATAAAAGAAAATTGACAACTCGAAGACTTTTTGAAAGCCGTAAAAATATTTAGTCTGTAATGGTTGCAGCACCAGTATGAAAGTGCATAAAAAGAACTCATTTGGTAATTTTTTGAACTTAGCCGCAGATTAAATTTCGGCTCAAAGCTGAACGCAAAAGCAAATATTTTTTACACTTTTTAAAATTATAATTAAAAGCAGAATTCATTACGCCTTTTTCTAATGCATTAAAATACAAATATCGCCCATATATATCAAGAATCTTCTCTTTTCGAGCGTGACAGACTGACAGACATTCCTGGGTGTTTTAGTATTAATTAGAGTGGTACGCTAAATTACTCATATACTGTACAAAGGGTTGACAGAAGTAAATAGACGCCACAACGTTTGTACTCAAGAACAAATGGCAACGCTCACCGATGGAATGCCAGAACGTGTCAGCTTTATACAGGGTGTTCATAAAGTCTCACTACAGTTGGAAAATTTATTTATGATACATACATATTAATAATTATGTACTAATGTAACTCTGAATAGGGTTGCCAGACGTCCCGTATTTTACGGAACAGTCCTGCATTTGATCCAAAAATCCCGCGTTCAAAATCCCGCGTTCAAAATCCCGCGTTCAAAATCCCGCGTTCAAAATCCCGCGTTCAAAATGTCCTGCAAAAATTATTTTTTAAGCAAATTTTTTAGGGATGAATTGATTTAGAATTTCAGTATTACGTATAATAATTTTAATTTATTCACGATGTTTAATTGTTAAATATTATTGTAATAAAATTTTTCTAATTTTGTTTGTTGTAACCGTTGAAGAAATCTAGTTTCAATTTGAAAAAAAATTTGGTCTTCAAAAAAAACCTCAGAAAATTTTTTGGCCCGCATGGGCATTTGAAAAATTTGGCAACCCTAAACTAACTCATATGTACAATAAATGTATAATAAGTAAATTACTACACATAATTTATTATACATACGAGTTACATTAGTACATAGTTATTAAGATGTATGTATAATAAATAAATTTTCCAACTGTAGTGCGACTTTATGAACACCCTGTATAATAAAAAATGGGAAACCAACACGATTCTAAATATATTGATTCAATAAATCTGTTATTATTTATTGGCTTTTATTATCAAATAAAAACTACGGAAAAACCGAAGGTTTCTACCTACTTTTGTCAACCCTTTGTATACTTTTCACCATCGCAACCAACTAAAATTTACTACGTCAACTAAGATCGTTTTACTGTACCTGAAGTTACATTAAATATTATAACACTAGAGAATACAGTAAAATTTAAAATCCAAACTTCATAAATACAAGTATTAAAAAAGAAAAAGTTTCAAACTGAAGCTTTTGAAAATTCAAGCTTTTGAAAAAGTTTAAATTGAATGGAAAAAAAATCGATTTCAAGAAATAATTTGGAACAGTAACGCTGCATTGTGTACAGAGTTGCCAAAAAATCCCTTTGCAGTAAAATTACAGCATATCTGTGAAAATTACAGCAGTGAAATTACAGTATATATGTTGCCCTTGTTTTTTTTTCATGCAAAGGGACTTTGTGACCACCCTGTATAACCTTTCTGAAGATGCAAAACTACGTAGAATAGTACACGAAATATTTAGTGGATTACCTGAAGATCGAGGCCCCCAGCCTTCTTTAGTTAGCTTTATAAGGCTAACTAACGGAAATATCACGACTTAACCTAACCAATCGTCAAAGGCGTACAGTTGACCTAACGAGTGGTTAGGTTAAGTCGTGATATTTTCGTTAGTTAATCTTATAAGGCTAACTAACGAAGGCTGGGGGCCCTGATCTTCAGGTGATCCAAAAACCCTCATTTGTTTTTAGTTTTCACATTTTGTAGTCCAGAAATATATACATAATTACGAGAGTCAAACTTCCTGTCAGATCAACTGGTTTAAACGACATTAAATCTGTTCAGTAAGTGGATGGGAGACCGTCCTTTGCGTCTAATAATGTAGTGAGTAGCGACCCTTAGATGGTTTGGACTCCACGTAAAGCTGTAGGTCGCTTCCGTCACTTAATTTTTGTCGTTTATGTAAAATTGACGCACTTTGCCATTTGTTCTTCGGAACAATCATCGTAGTCTCTATTTACTTTTGTCACCCATTTGTGTGTGTGTGTGTGTGTTCACGAGATATTTATTACAGTTTCTTGTTATACATATGTATATAGCGAGGTTAGGCATCTTTTATTCCAATTTCTATGACAAAATATTATGGACGTTTGCATTGCATCAAAGAACAAATATTTTCATATAAATTTGCAAGAATTTGTATTTGCTTTTCTGTGAAAATAACTCAAAAAGAAAAACAATTACAACCCTTTTGTATCACAAACATGTTATAGAGAACTACAATATATATATATATATATATATAGGTGCATGAGAGAGAGAGAGAGAGAGAGAGAGAGAACGCTTTCTACACAAAAAAAAAGTTCAGAAATGTTTTTCTTTCGACTGTTTTCAAGACTGATTAAAACCATCTGAGAATACCTCTTTCTTTCGTTATTCTACGGACGCTCGAGGAGAATTTTCTTATTTGAGATCCCAAGGGATTCTTTAAATAAAAGACTTGAGATATCTCTCCAGTTCATTTTTAATAGGAACTTCTCTTCAAAAGACTATCATTATTATAATAATATTTTTCCCATAGTTTTCAAATTTCTCTATTAATAATTTTGCTTTAAGGGTAATGAACTCATAATATTTTCTTGTGTATATATATATATATATATATATATATATGTGTGTGTGTGTGTGTGTGTGTGTGTAATGTGGCTTGAAGATAAGGGAGATGTTAATAGTATTAACAACGAGTGAATTTCTTATTTAAGAATTAAGAATAACTATAAATTCGTGGTGTAAGGAAACCCTGGCATTAAAAAGTCATAAGTTACGAATACAAGTGTAGTAATGCCAAGTTAAGAATATTAATTAATGTTTAATATAAATTTACTAAAAATTGTGATGATTACGATAAGCATGTTTGTTAGATTGTAAATTGTTTAAAATGGGTAGGGTTTGTAATCCTGAATAGGCCCAGAGAGTGGACTACCCTATAACGGTTCAGTCTTGAAGCAGCGCGTTACGCGATAGGTTGACTATGTAACGTAAAAATTAATTTAGTGAGTGTCCCTCTCCGACGTAAATATATTTAGTAATATTTCATACTCGCATACCCCTAATTAACTAAACCAATTTCGAAATTAATAAAACGTAATAAGTGTTAATAAAGAGTATCAATATACCTCCCCCTCCCCCTTGCATTAGGCTAACGGTTTTCTGCTAGCTCGGCTACCTACCACGCGTTATAAAGTATTGTGGCAATGAGTAAAGAGAACTGCAATAGAGAGCAGAAATTAGAGTAAATAATGAAGAGAAAGTAAATAATAAAACCTATTCACTACATCTGGTGGCGAGCGGTGGTCTTACATCATATTTTGTGAGGCTTACCCACGTGACTAGGATTTCGATTAAAATTCTTCAAACCCGGTATATTAGCCAATAGCGTTAATGAATATTTTATTTCGATTATTAAAATATCTAAATGCAAAGTTTATCCCGCTTGCAGGCAAATTTCGATTTTCATTCCTTAAAATTCATTATAAATGAAAATTCAAAATGGCGCGCCCATTGTTTTCCAAATTATTCCGAGTCACGTCGCTTCAAAAAGTTTGCGCGTCAAAATTGGTTGTTTGAGATTGAGTCTAGTGACTCAAAAACTTATTTTAGTCGTTAGAGTCGGTAGAAAAACTTGTCCGACTCAATATTGCGAGTCATTATTACGTTAAATTTCGTTCATTCGGTCGGAGAGGATATAGTTTGAAAATTATCGTGCTGCCTGAAGACTCAATTTTCTTTTTTTTCGTCTCTTCCACTCTATGCTTGTTTCAGCTTACCTTTTTACTTTTGTTTAAAACTTTTGGAATTAGTGAGAATTGTAATAATCATAATAATAAGAAAAACGATTTGTACGTAAGTGAATTGTTAGTTTAAATACAGTATGATACACATTTTATATGGTCCTTTCAAAATGTTTTAGCGAAAATTTGTGAGAAATTTTCTGGGTTTCATTAGCAGATTTTTATTATATTTCGATTGCCTGTATATAATAATAGGATTATTTTGTTTATATAGATTTACGGGCTTTTTGCTTCGCTCGCTTCGCGCTATATAGGTTAAGTTACAGTTAATTGACAGTCGAAAGGTAATCTTAAACATATTAAATTTGTCAGATTATAAGTCGCCGTATAGGATTGTGTTAAATTTCAAAATAAGCAGAATTCGTTTAACTGAAATAGAGAAATTGTGTTGTAAAATTTTTATAATTTTTTTTGTATTTTTTATATACTCATTAATTATATACTTACTTATTAACTAATACGTATTTATTAGTTTATATATAATTACATATATTTATATACCCATAAACTTTGGTAGGTAAGCTGATTATTTTTTTTCTCCTCTCTCTTCCTTTCGTCATTTCACGACAATTCCGACATATTTGGTAAAATGGCTATTGTATCGTACTTAAGAAGAATTTCTTGTAGGCCTATCGTAAAATATTGTTCGGAGATTAACCGTTATTACGGTATGTCTATTGAGTAGTAAATTCTTAGTTATTTAACAAAATTTTAATTGGTTTAACATAAATAAGCATAGGATTTTTCTTTAATAAGCACAAATGTTATGCTAATTCTAAATTGTGCTTTCGCATAACATTGAATTTATTAATATAGGCCTAAAAGTGCAGCAGTAAATTTTATTTTTATTTTGGCGGCCAATGTGAGTTACGGTACACATTTTACTAAATCTGGAATTATAATTTTTTTGAATTACAGAAATTTGTGTAGAAAATTTTCTTTACGTTTTATAAATTCATTCAATAATCAATTTTATTTGTACAGGTAGGCCGATTTTTATTTTTCTTTCCAGTTCAATGACAATGGTAAAATTTTTAGTTCAAATTT
The DNA here is from genome assembly GCA_023014485.1 of Bathynomus jamesi. Lineage (NCBI taxonomy): Eukaryota > Metazoa > Arthropoda > Malacostraca > Isopoda > Cirolanidae > Bathynomus > Bathynomus jamesi. Next base: position 613,484 of record JAJOZX010001146.1, on the reverse strand, counting down.
AGATTGTATTCTAAAAAGGATGTTTTAATTTGATATTTTAATTTGGAATTAGAAATGAAAAATGTCTTTTTTTTAGTTCGAGCGTTTGCATGGAAAATATTACGAAATTATGTTAGGATATAATGCAGTTTCATTCGGTTAGGGATATTTGTATAGAGGTTCGCTTACAAACAAAGCGACCGCTCAATTATGAATGTTTGTTTTTGTTTACAGTGGATTGCGTGTATTTTTTTAGTGCATATGATCTATTCTTATTTAGTATAACTATGCAAATTTGTAGTTTCACTTGGAAACGATAAATTACTGAGATTTTTGTGATTTGCAAACCATACTGGGGTTTCTGTTGAAGGAGAGAGTTGTATCTCAGATGTAATTTGCGAATTGCGAGTTCAATTCATATGAAATTTGACGTTTCAAGTTGGAATTACTGTATTAAAATAATTTTTGGTAGTAATATTTAAATTTTTTTTACTTTTTAATAACTGTTTAGAAAATTATTATTGTTTAAACCTTCAGTCGGAGTTAACTAATGCATTTGAAACATTGACTCAAGTGTACACTCGGAAATGGAGCCTTATAGATAGCCAGTAACGTTTTTGTGGCGTCTTTGTGTGCTCCTCCTCAAAGCAAGAGGGTTCATGATTGTCAGAGAATGGATGACATGAAGTTTCTGGGGTTCATTTTTGTCTTTTGTATTTAGAGGTATTGAGGTGATTTCTGACGATAGTTTGAACAATAATAATTCTTAAATTATACTAACAGTTACTATGTATGGGCGCTTTTATATTTATACTGTACAATTTTGTTTAGCGTTTTATGACTTTTTTTATCTTCTCTGCTGTAACTGCCATAAGTGACCTTATTGGTAGCTAGATTTGATTAAGTTTTTGCGAAATTTTTTATATTTTTTTCCGTGAATTTGGCCAGAGCAAATGTGTAGTTAGTATTTCGAAGTGAACTGTCGAGAAAATTCGATAAATTAAAAATGAAATGATAAGCAGTACAGAAACGTTTCGAATAAACTTTTTTTTTCAAAATTGCAAAGGCTCGGTTTGGGGTCAACCAAGTTGAATCCGAGTTCCATCAAGTGAGTTTAGTCGACCGGATAGGTGATCGATCACCAATGAGAGAGAGAGAAGAGAAACCAGAATGCGCATGGACTTGGCGCAGGATGGTTTCGGAAGAGAAGAGACAGAAGAGAGGAACCGAATGCGCATGGACTTGGCGCAGGACAGTTTCGGAAGAGAAGAGAAATTTACGTGTGCAGGGTCTTGGCACACGAAAGTTTCGATCGAAGATGGTCTACTGGTATTTTTCGGGCAGTAGCTGGTCACGTTGCTCGAATGCTTCGCTAAATATGTGTCAAGCGCGCGGTAGACAAGCCACGAGAGCTTGAACGGGTGCCTACGACTGTACTGTCCATACAGACATACAGTAGGTTCGTTGGGAAACGGCCTACGGCGGAGTCATCGTTTGATTGTTGCCAGTAGAAGAGTCTTTCAGCTGGACGTAGGAAGAGCAGCGTTCACCGACAAAAGTGGAGATGAGACAAGGCGAGTTTCTTCATCGACTTCTAGAATTGCAAATTCCGTCCAATTCCAGCGCGTGGTCCCGCTTTCAGATATCTCCCCCCCTGATCCTTTTAGAATTGGACGTCTCTTGTTTTTTTTTTCGCCATTGGAGAGAGAGCGGAACCATTATAGCGTGCTGCCCTGTTGCATATTGATTGATGCAATCCCTTGCATTCTAGCGAAGTGAGCAGGAGAGCTGCGATTGAAAATTGAAATCCGTTGTCAGCGTGCGGAGTGTCATCTAAACAACGTCCAGCAAATTAATGTACTGATTATTATTAATGAAATTATAAGTGAAAAGGGTGCGATTATTGCCCATATTGTTGTGTTTTTCGTGAAATAGTATGTGCGCTCTTGGTCAGTATTTTATGTAAACTTTTTCTTATTTTTTCTATGTTGCCCTGATAGTAACTGTATAACTATACAAATAATTGTTTCGAATGTAAAGCGATCGTTGATGAGAAATCGCGGGAATAGATTGTGAACTTGAGATTTGTGTAGCCACTGTAAGAAAATTTTCCGTTATTTTTTTTGGCATGTATAGATTAGTTACAGGTTGTAATTTAATTATTAGAGTGAAATGTTATTTTATGCAAATGTGAAAATTATAAAGTTTTCGGTTTTTATAATATGATACAATATATGTATGGGAATTGTCATTCTATTATTTCTTGTCTATTTCTAAACTTTGAATTGTTAAAGAAAAAAAAAAAAAAAAAAAAATTGCAAAATATGTAAGTTTGTTGAATAAATTTATTGAAATTTGTTAAACGATATTAATAAGTTTTCTAATGAAAAACTTATTTTCAAGGGGGTGATGCGAGTGTAGTAATGCAAGTTAAGAATATTAATTAATGTTTAATATAAATTTACTAAAAATTGTGATGATTACGATAAAGCATGTTTGTTAGATTTAAATTGTTTAAAATGGGTACAGTTGGTATCCTGAAGGCCAAGAGAGCGGACTACCCTAAACTCAGTCTTGAGCAGCGCGTTACGCGATAGGTTGACTAAATGTAACGTAAAATTAATTTAGTGAGTGTCCCTCTCCGACGTAAATATATTTAGTAATATTTCATACTCGCATACCCCTAATTAACTAAACCAATTTCGAAATTAATAAAACGTAATAAGTGTTAATAAAGAGTATCAATATACCTCCCGCTTCCCCCGTGCATTAGGCTAACGGTTTTCTGCTAGCTCGGCTACCTACCACGCGTTATAAAGTATTGTGGCAATGAGTAAAGAGAACTGCAATAGAGAGCAGAAATTAGAGTAAATAATGAAGAGAAAGTAAATAATAAAACCTATTCACTACACAAGGAAACCGTCAAGATGGTTGATCCGACAAGATTTACTGGGCTTATATATATATATATATATATCATGGTTCTTGGTCCCACAGGGTTCCGTTCTGGGTCCTTTGCTTCTTTTTATCATCTATATTAATGATATAGACGTCGGGCTTCTAAGTACACTCTCCATATTTGCAGACGATACGAAATTAGGAAGTAGTGTAGGTACTAACGAGGGCGTAAGAATGCTTCAGAATGATCTGCTACTTGGCAGATGCCATTCAACTTGGACAAATGCAAGGTAATGCACATACGTTATAAAAACCCGAAGACTGATTACTCTCTCTTGGGAAGGAACTTTTCTGAGACCGATCTAGAGAAAGACTTGGGAGTCTACATCGGCAATGATGTGAAACCGTCGAAGCACTGTGCAGAAGTCTTAAAGAGGGCCTTAAAAATATTAGGTTATATTAAAAGACAGTTCCAGTTTCGGAAGGAGACTGTAATGTCTTTATAATTCACTAGTCAGACCTTAACTGGAAAACTGTGCGCAGTTTTAGTCTCCATCGCTCAGGAAGGATATAGAAAGGGTACAAAGGATACAGCAAGGGCTACAAAATTGATCCCTTCAATGCGAATGCAAAACTACTAACGGAGATTGGAACGCCTAAATCTCTCTACCTTAGAGACGAGGAGGTTGCGCGGTCAGCTTATTCAAGTCTTCAAGATGCTCAGTGGAATAGACGGTAGATTAAAAGAAACTTGTTCTCACTTAATGCCAATCCGACAAGAAATAATGGGTTTAAACTGGAACTAAAGACATTTAGGACCTCTGTCTGCGGCAATTTCTTTTCCTACAAAATAGTTAATATCTGGAACCAACTTCCCTCAGATGTTGTTTCCAGTCAAAGTGTTTAAAAATAGGCTAGACAAAGTACTGAATACTCTCATGGTTTAAGACTAAACCATTACGTAACTCTGTAGGAGTTTGCTTGTACGGTGTCTCTGTGGGCATGCTAATTATAGAGCTTTTTTATATATTCTCACTTTCCTGTAAAATTTCCTTGGCTACTTTTCCAGGGTCAAGGTATTTTCTTCAACCTTTTTCCGTACCTGCCTCTGGCAGGGAGGGAGCGGAGAGTGGGGAGAGAGCCTTATACGTTTCTATCCAATTTTCTATTACTGCTAGAATAGTTGAAAGAAAAATAAACTTGTTTAATAACATGAACCTCCCAGAGTGGACCGGAAGGTCTTTGAGGCTGCCTCTTGTCATTGTAACCCCTTGTAACTCTCTCTCTCTCTCTCTCTCTCACACACACACACAGAGTTCCAAACCTACAATATTACAATATTTTCGTTAAATGTAAAAACAATTAGAATCTTATTTTAAAATTCTTATCTTTCACTCATGACCACCAATTTTCAAGAAAAACTAAATCCCAAATTCTGAGCTTAAAAAAGAGCTAAATTACAAAAAATAAATTATCTTCATTTTTTAAAGTAATTTTCGCAGTAATTATGCATTTAAAAATCTTCCACAAAAATTACAAAACTAAAATCTTAGACGAAATATTTAATAAGCTTTACTCCGTAAAATTTTTTTACATCAACGACGCTATAAAACCTGACAGTTTGCCTCGACCTTAACTAATTCGGTTGGTTCACAAATTTAATGGGATAGAATTTATATTTAGCTCAGAAGGACATAAAATAGTTACCGTACCTACATTATATAAAGTACGTAGTATCCGCCCAAGTATGAGAGTATTTAATCCTCGTACCTAAACTCCATTTCAGTTATATAGGACAAAAATACAAACAAAACGGTGTTTACACAACGTATATCTGTGGATAGAACAACCATAATTAACATGAAACAAGTAATCTGTAAACTTTGATAAACATAAATGTTTATGTAAGACAACAGATATTCATTAAGGCAAACAAACTTAGTTTAACATAAAGTTTAAATGGCCACAAAGAGTTTGCATAAAATTTATGTATGCTTTCAAATTTCTGATGCTGTCGTCTGTAGGAAGCAGCATCAACCGAAGTTGATGAGTGTATCTTTAAAGATGTGAATATTCATGTCAGTTATTTATAGTTCATAAATAAAATGCCTTATTTTAGTTCAAGTCTTCAATAGAATAAATAACTAAATAACTAAATAAATAAAATAAATAAATAATGAAAATGAAAAAATTTAATGGCTGATCGATAGTTCATAAAAAAAAAATAATAAAAAAAAAAAAAATAAATATACAAGTACTAAGATTAGAAATACAAATAATGAAAAATAGCAATGTCGAAATTAAGTAAAGACAGATTAAGCGTTCCCATACTATGAAGTCCTTAGTTTAGAATGATGACATAGTAGGCAGGACTGATGAACCGCTTGGATAATTGGGTTGACTGATTTTTTAATTCTTTGCATTGGGCTGTACTGAGAAAGTCTTGTACCTTAGGGAGGGTTCAGTTGTGGTTAGTGAACATTTGCGGAGCTGAGCATCTTGCAGGTATCTTATGTAGGATTCTGAAAGATTTGTTCTAAAGCAAATTTTTTTATAATCAATCAAGGTTGCTGCTCATATATATATATATTATATATATATATATATATATATATATATATATATATATATATATATATATTATATATATACATACATATATATATATATATATATATACATACATATATATATACATACATACAGTATATATATACATATACATACATATATATATAATTATATATATATATATATATATATATATACATTAGGGCGGAGTGAAAAACTCATTTTTCGAATTTTCAAATTGGCTAGTGTGGAAAATGTGTGGAGTAGTGAGGAAATAAGCTGGTATAAATTTAAAATCATAACATTGATATCTTCAGGTGCCACAATGACCTTCAATATTGAAAAAAAATTGAAAAAAGCAGATTTTAACCAATAATTACAGAAGAGTCCACGATGCACAATAGACAAGAATTTATTCACACTTGTATAAAAATAGCTCAGTCAACCTTTAAAAAAGTTTCTATTCTCTAAAAACAGTTTTCTATAGTTAGCTCACTCAGCTGTCACGTGAGTACCTCGGTTCAGTGTAGCTGTCGCTCTCGTAGCAGGTGGGTGTTCTGTTGTTGGCGTTACTCAGATAGTCTAAACTATATTTCTTATATATTTTGCATTTCTGTATTGTGTTGCCCTAAGTTTGCCATGTACTATTAACTGAAATTAACGTATAATTGATATTAGCTCTTTCTTTTTCAGATTTGTATACTTTCAAAATGTCTCGAGTTTGTGCAAAATCAACCAGGGCCTCAACTGAGTGCCCCATGTTTGGTATGGGGGAAGATTTGTGGCACAGGAATCTTCCTACATACGAAGGAGTTTTTAAATATTACTTGTTTGTAAGAAACGATTTGAAACAGAATACTAATAAAGATCCTTCAATATCTCAAATATTAGAACAAGTTGTTCATAAATTGAAAACAATTTGGGAAAGTGCTTCCGTCCCAATTCTGTCAGACAGGCGAATTGAAACAATGTTCAGAAGCTACCACGAACAGTATCGTGTCATTATGAAGCCATACCAAAGCAGAAAAAATTCTGAAGCTTACAAAGCAAAGATTGATATGTTCAAAAAAGAAGCACACACGAAACTTTTTGACATTGCAGCGTGCAAGTGCAAAGTACTAACACAATGTTCTTGTCCCAAAGAAAAACGGTTCCAAAGGAAGAAGTGACGTTCCTCTTAGATCAAAGGAGTGAAAGAAAACTGTTTATTGATAGAGTAGATATTACACTCTCAAGAAAAAAGCATCTACGTTGCTAAGAAAGCAAAAAGAAGCTGTGAGGCTCACCAAAGAATCTTCACAGGAGAAATTGCAAGATACAAATGTTGAATTATCATCATCGACATCAAATAGTGAAAGTGAATCTGGCGAAATATCAGACGATACATTTCCAGAGCCAGTTAGCTCGAAGAGAAAGCTCGAACAACCTGAAGAACAATTATTCAAGAAAAGGAAAACTACAAATCTACCTTCAGTGGCTACTGCTTGTGACAGGACTGCAGTTTCAGATCGAGCTGCAGCATTCATTGTTAGTGCAGTATTGCAAGATATTGGAGAAGTTTCTATTGACAATACATCTGAAGTAGTGGATAGGAGTAAAATCAGAAGAGAAAGACAAAAGAAGAGATCAGAAATTATGAAAGATCAAAATCAGGTCCCAATCAGAGGAATCTATTTTGATGGTCGAAAAGATTCTACACTCTTCCAAGAAAAAAAAGAGTCCAAAGTATATCAGAAGAAGGTAACAGAAGAACATATCACTTTAGTGAGAGAACCTGTTTCAGATTATTTGGGCCATTATTCTGTGAATTCTGGATCAGCTGAAGAAATATGTAAAGGAGTGTTTGAGTATATTGGAAATAATGACATGAACCTGGAAAACCTTGTTGCCATTGGATGCGATGGTGCAGCAGTCAACACTGGAGAAAAGGGAGGCGTTATAAGGCTTATAGAATTGAAGCTGAAGAAGCCAGTTCAACATTTAGTGTGCCAGCTCCATGCCAATGAATTGCCATTACGCCATTTAGTTGCAAAGCTGGATGGAAAAACATCTGGCCCCCGCGGATTCACCGGTCCTATTGGCAGGGAATTAGAGAACTGTGAGAGTCTTCCTATTGTCGAGTTTGAAAGGATTGATGCTGAGGAACCAACTGTAGACTGTGAAGATCTTAGCACCGACCAAAAATATCTAATTGATATTCATCAGGCCATAACAAAGGGATATTGCTCTCCAGATCTTGCTCATCGTAGTCCAGGCAAAATGGCACATTCACGATGGCTGACTACAGCAAATCGTTTGCTTCGTCTATACGTTTCAACTGTAAGTCCATCTGAGAACCTCATGAACATTGCTTCTTTTATAATGAAGGTCTACATCCCAATGTGGTTTTCTATTAAGCAAAGTACGTCTTTTGTCAATGGCTCAAAACATGTTTTCAAAACTATTGAACTAACAAGAACACTGAATGACGAACTAAAGGATATTGTAAACCCTGTCATACAAAGAAATGCATTTTTTGCAAATCCAGAAAATATTCTAGCATCAATGATTCATGATGACCGCAGCGCCATAAGAGAATTAGCGTGGAGGCGAATAAAGAAAGCAAGGCAAACAACAAGGAAAAAGTTGTGAGGCGTTTCACAGTACCTGTTATTCAATTTGAAGCTACTGATTATACTGATTTAATTAATTGGCAAAAATGCATTGTCACTGAACCACCTGTGACAAGACACCTGACAGAAAATGAGATTGAAGAATTCATAGAAAACAAGAGTACCCCTCCATTCGAGAAATTCCCTTGTCATACACAAGTAGTAGAAAGAATGGTAAAATTAGTGACTGAAGCATCATCAAAAGTATTTGGATTGAACGCGCGAGATGGCTTCATAAGATCAACACTTCAGTCACGTAAAAAAATGCCATCATTCGAAAGTAAAGCTGAATATAAAGTTTAAATAAAACGTTAATAGAAAAAAACATGCGCAAGGATGGGTGGTTGGGAGGGCATGGGTGGAGCTCGACACGCAGCCACCTCCTCGTGGTGAGTTCTGGATTATTTAGATCATTAATCAAAAGAACATTGATCTAAATAAACTAAGAGCTGCGTAATTCAGTAACTATTTTGGTAATTGGAACACTTAATATATAATAATAACAAGTAAGTTTCAGTTATTGTACTAATGCAGAATATAAGAAAATCATTATATTTCACTTTTTTCGACGGCTTTGTAGCACCTGAAGATATAATTTCGCAGGACTAATATTTATGCACAGTCATTATCTATAGCACCCACATATTTTCCGCACTAGCCATATTTGAATTTCGAAAAAAGGTTTAAAAACCTCATTTTCGATCCGCCCTAATATACATATATACTGTATATATACATACATATACATATACATATACATACATATACATATACATATATATACATATATATACATACACACAAACTCATACATACATACATACATACATATATATATATATATATATAATATAATATATATATATATATATATATATATATATATATTATATATATATATATATATATAGCAGAAGGTGCGAAAGAGAAGCATAGTTTCTTTAGCACAGAGGAGGGTTCGATATTGTTTTCTTATATCCGAGTCATCACTCAGAGCTGGTGATACTTGAAAGGTTAAATTCTTGTACTTCCTCTATTGGTTTATTCTAATTTTGAAACTAATATCAACTGATTGAGTAGATTTTTTGGGATGGAACGGCATAACCTTAGTTTTAGTAACATTAAAGTAATTAATATCATGGTTCTGTGAATATAATTTGCAAATTTTTAAAAGATGATCCAGACCTTCAACTGAAGGGCTTATTAACATCATATCATCGGCACAGACTAGGTTATTTATCTGCATGTTAGCTATACAACATCTACCTTTTACCTCATTAAGTGAAGCAATTAAACCATCAATACACACATCAAAAAGGAGATGGGAGAGTAACAATATATTAACCCACATAATCATAAAAGTTTGGTGGGTATACCAAAATTTCGATATATTTAATATCATTAACGTTCCCTTGTACATCTATTATAATATAATAAGAGAGCTGTCCGTCTGTCTGTCTGTCCGTCTGTCCGTCACACTTTCAGAAATTGTGAGAAAAAATTGTGAGAAAAAAATTTAGAAATTGTATTACGGGCGGCAATGTGAAGCTCAAGATTTTCATGACTGTGTTCTTTTCTGTAGTTTAGCAATGGGGAAGGGTGGGGTGGGGGTAATGGGGGATGGGTGGGGTAATGGGGAGGGGTGGGGGTAATGGGGGAGGGGGTTAGCCCCCAAGTTGTATGAATGGGGGTGAGGAGGTTTTGGGAGATACCAGATTCAGAAATGTTGACACAATGTGAAGCTCAAAATTTTCACGGCTGGGTTCTTTTTTTGTAGTTTAGCCTGTCTAACCGTCAGCGAAGCGGCGGGAACTGTACTAGTATTAATAATATGTACATAGGAACGTTCTTGTACTTTGTTTTTAAATAAAATATTGTAATTCACTCATTCATACGCCTTGTTTATATCCAAGAAAACTATAAATAGCTGAATTACTGTCAATGTACTTAAATACAATTTCCTTCAATACGCAGATACACAGATCAGTTGAGTGGAACCTTTTAAAACCAAACTGATTAGGAGCTATCCATGAACAAACGTTTAATCGGTGTAGCAAAAGTTTCGAGTAGTTTCGAGAAACAGGAGGCGACAGCAATCAGCCTGTAATTATTACTCGATAGAATGTCCCCACGTTTATTTCTGACAAGGGGCAAGACATATACCCTCATAAGCTCTGCAGGAAAATAACTATGAAACAAGCATGGCTGAGAAGAGCAATGAGATATGCAGACACACCACGTCATTGGCATATTTTAAGTGCTAATTCGATAGGTCATCTACCCCTGAAGCAGAACCAGTCTAACTTTTTAATCAGACGCTTAACTTCAAGAACTGACGTCCAAATGTTTTATCTGGATCCTCCCACGGACGTTTCGCTGCAGTCTATCTTAAGATTAGCTGTCTACACACTATTAAGGCTATTTAAATAACAGTTTTTCTCCAGCTTTGCAATTTTTTCCTCCTCCGACACCCCAATGATTGTTGGTAGGAGAACATCTTTGACACCCGTTTACTTCTTAACGAATTTTACAAAATATTTATCATTATTATTTACGTTAACCTTACAAGCATTTGTTGCTCGAATAGAATCATTTTCCCGTTTACACCGCTTGAGGCTGCTTTATAATGACCCCTACTTCTTCACATATTCACGTAAACCTGTCCTATTCTGGGTCTACCATGAAGGCATCATTGATCGTAAACATTTCAGAGACAAAATCACTCCATGCAGGTATATATATATATATCGGCAGTGCTCAGTGGGTTCAAATCCCAGTATTGCCTAGAGCTGGGCGGTTGTCTTTTCTGTATCTTACATCACGACGAAGCTGCGAGCCGGCCACTCCCCTAAATTTAACTCTTGACTAAGATAACCAAGGCTCGGGCCCTACCCCAAACTTCCTTGGTGGATATACGACAATGGATGTTACCTTTACCTATAATACATAGAGTATATATAAAATTCAGTCAGTATTAATTTATAATTGGTTGAGAATATAATCTAACCAGTAAAAAATTAGGCGGGAGTACAATATCATTGCAATATTTTTGCATTGTCAGATTAATTTCCCATCCAATTAGGATTTTTTGCTAGCTTTTGAAAGTTTTAGTATTTTTTTTCATAGATTTTATTCTCTTATCAAACTTCCTTTGTCTACAACTATACGATAATAAAGACATTCACAAAAGTGGTGCGAAAAAGCTTTTCATCAAGCAAATTTTATTTTTGTGAAAACAACATGGATACAAAGTGTTTTTTTTTGTAATTATATTTATAAAAGAACTTTGAATTTCATTAGACAAAATTTTTATCCATTTTAAAAAAATATTTGATGATTTCTGTGTGTTAAAAGAGAGAGAAAGAGAGAGAAAGAGAGAAAAACAAAGAGAAAGAGAAAAACAAAGAGAGAAAGAGAGAAAAACAAAGAGAGAAAGAGAAAAACAAAGAGAGAAAGAGAAAAACAAGGAGAGAAAGAGAGAAAAACAAAGAGAGAAAGAGAAAAACAAAGAGAAAGAGATAAAAAACAAAGAGAGAAAGAGAAAACAAAGAGAAAGAGAAAAACAAAGAGAAAGAGAGAGAAACAAAGAGAAAGAAACAAAAGCTATATGTGTAATCTCAGAAAAAAAACCAAAAAGAAATTTTTAGTACCCCCATAAAACAAATTTATTTTTTTATTATTCTTGGTTGGTAAATTACTTGATAAAATAACATCCCATCCACTTTAATTAAACTTCCCCAAAAACTTCCCCAAAACTTTTAAAAACTTTCAAAATACCTCGATCGAAGTACACCTTTCAAAAATGGGGGAAAAAGAACTTACAAAAAAGAAAAAAAAAATTCTTACATCTTATATAACGCAAAGATTTATTAAAAAAAAAGAAAAAAAGAAAAAAAGAAAAAGCTAATCGTCTCTTATGAGAAATCTGATCTTCCGTTATGAAATGTAAAAAATGTCATTCTGAAAAAATGGACTTTTTACTCAACCGTACAAGTTCGGATTTCCTACGAATGAACAGATTTAATAAGCTATTCTCTTTTTAAATATTTTATTAACCTTAAAATTGGGTATTTACTGGTATTATGGCATTCACATCTCGCCTCATAAATCATCAATTATTATTATTATTATTATTATAATCACCACATTTTTACTGTTAAATTTTAGTTTTCATAGAGGTCTATATATGAGGCCATTAGAATAGCATAGGCGTATCCCCCGGTTTCCCGATATCCCGTTTACGTGCAGTAACCAATCAGCACGCTGTATTCCGTAGGTTTGACGTGCCCCCACACGGGCTTGAGACCAAAACCATTAAACTTGGTTCAGTCGTTAACGAGTAATACGTTCGCTAACTTTAATAAATGCAGTAGTATAGCCGCAAAATGTATGAGTGCAAATTGCAATTGCATAATATTATGTAATGTTGCAAGGGTGCCACCCCACCCCCTTTGTTGCAAGAGTGCCACCCCACCCCCCTTTGTTGCTAAGCCCCTCCCCCCTCGTTACCAAGGCACCCCCTTTGTTGCCAGCCCCGAAATGGGAATGTAAGGGGTATGCAACCTGGAGTTATCCCCCAAGCTGATCCCCCAAAGGGGAGTACCGACCTTTGTTGCCAACCCCAAAATGGGATTGCAAGGGGTATGCAACTTGGAGGCGGAGTTCTCCCCCAAGCTGAACCCCCCCCAAAGGGGCATACCTAACTTAAGAGGCCTCTATGGGAGGGAAGGGGTTTCCTCACCACCCAAAGGGCCAGAAAAAGAAAGGACCAGAGGTCCTTGCTCGGCTGGGAGCCGAGCTCATATAGAGGCCTCTTAGGTTAGGTATGCCCCTTTGGGGGGGGGTTCAGCTTGGGGGAGAACTCCGCCTCCAAGTTGCATACTCCTTGCAATCCCATTTTGGGGTTGGCAACAAAGGTCGGTACTCCCCTTTGGGGGATCAGCTTGGGGATAACTCCAGGTTGCATACCCCTTGCATTCCCATTTCGGGGCTGACAACAAAGGGAGTGCCTTGGCAACGAGGGGGAGGGGCTTAACAACAAAGGGGGTTGGGGGTGGCACTCTTGAAACATTAAGTAATATTTTGCAATTGCACCTTGCAACATTGCACTCATGGATTTTTACACCATCCTACTAATGCGTTTATCTCGAAACTTGATTTTCGGATGTATGCCTTTTTCTATTTTATACGCCTCATATGTTACAGGGAATCTGTGTAACTAGGGATTTCAGGAAATCCCTAAAATGTTCAGGGATTTCGTAAAATCCCCAGTTACACAGATTCCCTGTAACATATATACAGGGTGTACATAAAGTCAGGATCTATTTTTGTGAAGCACTTGGAAATTATATGGAATTCAATCATAAAATGATAAAGTGGTAACATTTATTAAATAATTAAGAGTAGGATTCGACGTGACGCCCATCAGTATCCCTGCACAGCTCAAATCGTTCCGCAGCATTTCTAAACACATTCTGGAGCATTTGCGGGGTTATGTTATCTGCAGCAGTTCGTATACGTGTACGTAAGTTTTCAAGACTCGTAATCTTCGTCTGATAGACGTGCGATTTGATAAAGCCCCATGCAAAGAAATCTAAAGGGGTTAAATCTGGTCATCTCGCTGGCCAAGGTCTGTTGCTTCCGCGTCCGATCCAGCGATTTGGAAAACGTCCATTTAGATAATCCTGAACAATTTTGGCATAGTGACAAGGAGCACCATCATGTTGATAGACGACGGTACTAACAATCCTATCCCCGTCGTCTATCGACATGATGGTGCTCCTTGTCACTATGCCAAAATTGTTCAGGATTATCTAAATGGACGTTTTCCAAATCGCTGGATCGGACGCGGAAGCAACAGACCTTGGCCAGCGAGATGACCAGATTTAACCCCTTTAGATTTCTTTGCATGGGGCTTTATCGAGTCGCACGTCTATCAGACGAAGATTACGAGTCTTGAAAACTTACGTACACGAACTGCTGCAGATAACATAACCCCACAAATGCTCCAGAATGTGTTTAGAAATGCTGCGGAACGATTTGAGCTGTGCAGGGATACTGATGGGCGTCACGTCGAATCCTATTCTTAATTATTTAATAAATGTTACCACTTTATCATTTTATGATTGAATTCCATATAATTTCCAAGTGCTTCACAAAAATAGATCCTGACTTTATGTACACCCTGTACAATATTTTTATTCTAATTGCGAACAAAAAAAATTAACAAAATAATTACTTTTTCAAGTCTAGGCAAGTAAACTTTTTTTTAACCACGCACAGAAATAAGTTTTGACAACATACTGTTTCTTTAAACGCCTTTTTTTATGTTAATGTTAAATTATTAAAGGTAAGAAATAATCTATCTTTTAATGCCAAATTTACATTTTTTAACCACTATTTTGCCAGTTTGCAGTAATCAATGAGACCTACAGAACGGGGAAAACTTTTTAGATGTTCAGCATTTGATGTTGCCATATTTAGCGTGCATTGCTACACTGAAATTGATCATTACCATTACAGTTATTACAATTGGGGAAGCAAATACTTTGGAAGAAGATTCCACCTTGGAGTAATTGTTTATAGATATGAAGTTATGCCTAACCTTTGGTTAGGGGGTTGAAAATTTTACTGGACTGCCAAAGTACTGTAGATGTGTTATACATGTTTTAATCGATAATTTCAATGCGATTTCAGATCAATAACTGAAGGTGACGATTGCTGGTGTCGTGGAAGATAGTGACGAACAACGTGTGTTAGACCGAATGCCTATTAAGAAGCAATGGAAGCAGGTGGGACTTTCATCAACTAGAAGTGGTTCACCCAAAAACTTCTTCGTGGCGAAAGATGAGCGACTGACAATTGAAAGAAGGGATACGACTTGTGCTTTACACAATTTCGCGAAGGCAAGCCCAAATACTGTAGCAAGAGGGCAGACACATTGTGACTGAAAGCAGTGGCAAAAGGCGACGAAGCCGCTTCCAAGTTGCCAAAATCATCTTGGAGTGGCGAAAGGCTATTGACCGGTCAACATTTGAAGCCTTTCCATGTGACCCAGAGCCAACGATATCCACGACAAGCAGTGAGACTCAAGTTTGGTTTTGCGATTATCCGCGTTTGTGGGATAAAGAATTTCATGCACCTGACACCAAGTGATGAATTCTTCGTTGAACTGTATTTCTTTACCAGTGATGGTGGGATATTCATCCAAATATTCTGCAGGTCTTTCCACAGTTATTCAATATTAGATGGCTTCAATTTATCCTTCTCAGCATCTACATAGTTCCATATAGCCTCGGATTCATGTCGGGGCTTTGTGATGGTCAGTCGATAATTTTTAGTTCTCAAGCGTCCTCCTTTCCCTTCATATATGTTTTTACAATCTGTACTGTGTGTTTGGGATCGTTTTCTTGTTGGAAGATGAACCATTGTCCAATCAAGCGCTTTCCATCTGGCGCAGCATGCAGTTGAAGAATTCGCTTGTACTTCTCTTTAGTTAGAATATCATCGGTTTTCGCAAAGAAGTCAACTTCAGATGAACTTATGGACCCTCAAACATTGATAGATCCCCCACCATGTTTTACTGTTGGTTGTAAGCACATTATGTCTCTCACCCTGTCGCTGTCGTACGTATTGTCGTCTTTTAGACCCAAAGATTTAAAATTTTAACTCATCTGTCCACAGAACCTTCGGCCAATCAGTCGGCATCCAGTGGACATGATTTCGTGGATTTTATTTTAGGTGCACATTTAATTTTTAGGTTGTCTCCCTGTCTCAGGTACAGTTTTTTTACAGCAGCTCTTCCGTGCAACCTTGCCTCCTGCAATCGACGTCGTATTATGTCCGAAACGTTTGCACCCTGTGAAGAATTAAAGTCCTGCTGTAAACTAAGACTCTCTTGTCTTCTCTCTCTTAGGCATGTAGCCTTCAAGTACTGGTCTTGAGATTTTCTTATTTTACTTAGCCTTCCTTCTTCGTTGTTTGTCCTTAGTTGACCCGGTTTCAAAATGGTGTTTGATAGTGTCCCACATCCCTTCTACAGAAATGTCCAGATATTTAGCAATTTCTCTAACAGTATATCTTTTTTCTCGTAAAGTCACGATCTTTATGCGAATACCTTCTGATATCTATCTTACTGGAACCAGTGTATGTGAAAAATCAGTTGAATCCACCTGTAAAAGAGTTCGAGGCCAGGAACGGACTGAGCCGTCGGACAATCGGGTCAAGTATCTAATCGAACTGTAATATGAAAAAAAAAAAGGATTTCAAGGGATCCAGGACCTCATTATGCCCGAGAGCCCAGGTTGCTGTCAGTCCGCCCCTGTTCAAGACATTCATTATTTCAATACATGATGTACAAAACTAGGAATGTTTATAAAACATATTAGGCATACCAAAACTTGAATACTGCTCAGTTTTGACGTCCCCATATAAACAGGCAGAAACTAATAAACTAGAAGAAACGCAAAGGCATTTCACAGCCAAGATTGATGGCTGCAAAGAACTCAACTACTGGGAAAGACTATGTAAACTAAATCTGTACTCACTGGAAAGAAGGAGAGAGAGGTACATCATAATCTACATATGGAAAATGATCGAAAAACTGGTACCAAACCTAAAACTAAACCCAATTACCATTCAAACAACACTGGAAAATAGGAAAGGCAGAATGTGTAGTGTTCCCAAATTAAAGGCCCGACAAGGGACCTCCTCAACCCTGAAGGAAAATAACTTGGTTGTCAGGGGGCCAAGACTTTTCAACCAGCTTCCTAAGGACCTCAGAAACGTAACGGGGGTCAAAGTTGAAGTCTTCAAGAAAAGACTAGATGCCTGGCTCAGGACAGTACCAGATGAGCCGGGCGTGCCTGGCTATGTACGGTGGAGAGCGCAAGAAAGCAACTCGCTCCTCCACCAGGCCAGACCTAGAGGCGGGGCCACCAGCTTGACCTCCGTGTGAAGAGAGACCAACGCACGAAACATAAGGTTCATATTACATTCTTCTTCTTCTTCCGCAGCTTATTATCCCATCTTTACATGGGGTCGCTGTTTTTGGTTCGTCTTCTCCACTCTCCTCTGTCGTATACCACGTCCTCCTCCAAGTCCTTCTCCCTGATGTCCGCCACCACACAGTCCCTCCATCTCGTCTTCGGTCTTCCTCTTCTTCTCCGTCCCGGCAACTCCATCTCCAGCACTCTGCGCCCACATACTACTCCTCTCTTCTCCTGACGTGTCCATACCACCTCAGCCTGGCCTCCTGCACCTTCTTAGATGCTTCCGCCACCTTCACTGTTCCTCTTATATGCCCATTTCTGACCCTATCCCTCCTCGTCACTCCACACATCCATCTCAACATCTTCATTTCAGCCACATCGATTTTTCTTTCATTGCTCTTCTTCATTGGCACAGTCTCCATTCCATACAACATTGCCGGCCTCACCACTGTTTTGAATACCTTTCCCTTCAGTTTCACTGGGACCCTCTTATCACAGAGCACCCCTGATACGTCTCTCCAGTTCTTCTACCCGACTGTATTCTACAGTTTCTCTCTCTCTCTGCTCCCCCCTCTGCATCCATTGTTGACCCCAAGTATTTAAAATATTCCACCGTCTTAACACGCTCTCCACTCAATGTCACTTCCCCTCCTCGGTCCTGCTGCACATCACATCTCATATATTCGGTCTTCTTTCGGCTAATTCTCATCCCCTACTTTCCAACTGCTGCTCCACCTCCTCTTTCGTCTCCCCACTCAACACAACATCGTCTGCATACATCATGCACCACGGCGCCTCCCTCTAATCCTGTCCGTCAACACATCGAATACCACATTGAAAAGGAAGGGGCTCAAAGCTGATCCTTGGTGCAGACCAACTTCCACCCCAAAGCTCTCTGACACACCCACGCTACTCCTCACCTTAGTTGTTACTCCCCTGTACATCCCCTTGATCAGTTTAACATACTTCTCCGGTACCATCTTTTCCCTTAGCATCTCCAAACTTCCTGCCGTGGTATCCTATCATATGCCTTCTCCAAGTCAATAAAAACCATGTGCAACGCCTTCTGCCCCTCTCTGTACCTCTCTGCCAACTGTTTCAATGCAAAAACTGCATCTGTCGTTCTCCTTCCGGCATAAATCCAAACTGTTCCACTGACACTTCCGCTTCGTCTCTCAACCTACTCTCCACTATTCGCTCCCATATCTTCATTGTATGTGATATTAGCTTGATCCCTCTATAATTCGTGCAATCTTGTACATCTCCCTTCTCTTTGAATATAGGCACTATGATGCTGGTCCGCCACTCATCCGGAATCACCTCCTGGTCAAACAACTTCTGCATTAGATCCCACACCAGTCCACCCCCTCATCTCCCAGTGCCTTCCATGCCTCGGCTGGTATCTCGTCTGGGACAGTCGCTTTGTTATTTTTCATCCTATTCAGAGCACGACTCACTTCCATCCTCCCCACTTGTTCTGTCATAGCTACATTTGGTAATCCATCCTCATAGAAAGATCTTGGGTTTTCTTTATTTAATAATTCCTCAAATATTCCTTCCATCTATCCTTTATCTCTTCATCTCTTTGCAGCACCGCCCCCTCCCTTCCCTTAATTTGTTTTACCTGTGTAAAGTCTTTTGTCGCCTATTTCTGCTCTTAGCCAATCTGTATATCTTCTTTTGTCCTTCACGATCCTCTAAATCCTCATACATCTGCCGATATGCCTCCGCCTTTGCTCTCGCCACTGCTCTCTTTGCCTGTTTTTGCTTCTTTATATACCACCTTACACTCTTCACTCCTCGATTCTTCCCATAACTTCTTAATTTCTCTCTTACTTCGTAGTGCTCTTTGGATCTCATCACTCCACCACCATCCTTCCTTATCTTCCCACACTTTACCTGATGTTTCCCCCAATATGTCTCTACCTGCCGTTCTCATGACATTCGCATTATGTACCCACCAATCCTGTACATTCTGTTCATCAACATGGATTTCGCTCAACACTCTCTCTCTCTCTCTCTCTCTCTCTCTCTCTCTCTCTCTAAATTCCCGTTTCTTCCCCTCCTCTCTCAGTTTGTACCACCTAATTCTCCTCACTGTTGTTCCTCGGGTCTTTCTTCCTCTTTTCAACATCACATCCATGACTACCAACCGGTGTTGTGGCGTCACATGGTCTCCTGGAATAACTTTGCAGTCTCTCACCTCGGCCAATTGCGCCCTCCTATACATTATGAAATCAATTTGCGATGTTCTGCCTCCACTCTTGTACGTAATAACATGCTCCTCCCTCTTTCTGAAAAACGTATTTACAATCGCTAGATCAAACGATACAGCCATATCCAACACACTCTCACCGTCCACGTTTGCCTCTCCATAGCCATGACCACCGTGCACTCTGACCACTCCATCGTTATGATCACCAACGTGTTCATTCATATCCCCGCCCAACACCACTCGTTCGTCCTCGGCAATACTCTCCATTTCTTCCTCCAATAACCTCCAGAATGCTTCCTTAACGTCGTCCGGACATCCACTTTCGGGGTGCGTATGCACTGATTATATTGAGTACATGTTCCCCATAATTCATTCTCAAAGTCACCAGTCTATCTCCTCTTCGCTTTACTTCCACTATGCTATCCTTCAATTCCTTCGCCAATACAATACCCACACCATTCCTTCCCTCAACCGACGCCCCACTGTAGAACAATTTATATCCCTAACTGAGTTCTCTTGCTTTGTTCCCCTTCCAGCGTGTTTCTTGTACACACAACACCCCAACTCTCCTCTTCTTCATCAACTCCACAATCTCTCTTCCTCTGCCAGTCATGCTTCCAACATTCAGCTTCGCAATTCTCAGGTCCACCCGAGCTCGCTTCGTTAGCCGCACCCGCTCTTGGTGCGGTAGCCCTCGCCTCATCACAGAGGTCGGGCGAGGTCTCTGTACGTCGCCTACGGGGTACGCCCTAGCCGTCATCGCATTTTCGTGTTGAAGACTCACCATTGTGGTTTTGGCTGGGTTTTTATGGCCGGATGCCTTTCCTGACGCCAACCCTCCCCATTTATCCGGACTTGGGACCGGCCGAGAACAAGGCTGGCTTGCCTTACCCTCGGGTTGGGTCTTAGGATTGTACGTTATTATTGTAAATTTCTTTTCAAGGTTTCTTATTATTCATACAAAAAAGATATGCCTTACTTCAGAACGCATTTTTCGGACTACTGAAAATTAGTTCTACTGTTATGATTATTACTTGAGCTAAAATATATTTTATCTGCACAATTCACAATTATTTATGTCAAAATGAAAATAACGTTCATGTTATTTTGTATCTCCAAAAAGTTTACTCTTCTTTCACGTACTTGACAGATATTTAATTCTGTCCTTCCAATTTCTTTTTATGCATAACTTTTACTAATGCTTTCGTGAAATGCAATATAGTTATAATCTATACTATAAAAAGGCAGTCCTGTTCGTCCGTTTGTCTGGAGAAAAAAAAAAAATAAATATTGGGACATTCTATAAACACAACTATTCTACTATTATAGTTAAGCAAAGAATGAAAAAGACGGTAGCCTACAATCGATTTTTAATGAAAAGAATGTAAGAATGTTGTAAGAATGCTTTTAGATAGTTAACCAATAACCTTGTAGGTTACTGTTTATATTGCGCATGCGTAATGTGGACAAGTAGAATTATGCTATTTAGGAACATTTATTGCTAAATTCTAGATTTAAACTAGCATATGGAGCATTTTATGGTGAATTTTAGGAGCGTTTCCAAACTTTTGAATAGCTTCCAGGGCCGTAACTAGGGTTTAGAAATTAGTGAGGTCCAGATTTTTTTCGAGCGCGGCGGGGCGAGCAAAATTCAGACCAAAATGACATCTACAAACACAACCCAAGCTATACACTAAACACAAAACACAAAACGCTCGACGCTCCCTCTTTTCAAAAGAAAAGCGGTAATATGCGTTTCATACACGGAGAACGGTTGTCTTTTTTTTTTTAGGAAATAATTACCGAGGTCCGGACCTTGGTGACCTCATAGGTAGTTACGGCCATGATAGCTTCATATATATATATAAGTCTAACTAACGAAAATATCACGACCTAACCTAACAAATCGTCAAGGGCGTACAGTTGACCTAACGATTAGTTAGGTTAAGTCGTGACATTTTCGTTAGTTAGCCTTATAAAGCTAACTAAAAAAGGCTGGTGTGACGGATCTTCAGGTGATCCTATATATTATATATATATATTAAGGTAGGTTGATTTTCCGCATTTTTTTAGATATCGACTTTGGACTAGTCGAGGTAGTCAGGGCTTAATATGATAACTGACAAAAAATTTCAGATCCCTAGCTTTAACCGTTTTTTGAGGAAACCGTTTCAAAAATCGTCAAAAAATCGTACCGAAAAATATCGCATTTTAGCAATTTTCGGCCGAAAAAATCGCTATTTTCATAAAAAAAATCCTGAAAAAAGTTACAATTTTATTGAAAAAAAGTAAAAAAAACATGTACAGAGTCAAATAGACACATTTAGATCCCATGATCATCATAATTTTCACTGTAAGAGCCTTTAGAAGCAAAGGAAGGCCTCATCTGGCGGCTTAGGGCTTTGGCCAGAATGTGTTTGTGCCTTGATTCGAGTCCATAAACAGTATGGGAAGCTTCAGATGTCAGCTTCACGGCCCTTTCAACACTGAGAATGTGAAGGCAGATCAGGCAGCTCCAGCTTGGTGCCATTCAGCAATGCTTCTTGAAGCTCCTGGTCAGAAAAGTCTTCTGTGAGAGCAGGTTCACAGATGCCACTGAGAAAGGTTGATTAGTTCTGACCAGTGGGTAGCTTCAATGTTGATGGCTGTGATCTTCTTCAGCCTCTTGTTGGCTGGCTTCCCACTTCTGAAAGAATAATAATTAATTTATTTTTTATTCCAGTTTAAGATTTAATCCCTATTAGTCTCAGAATTGCTGATTTAATTTAACTTAAAAAAAAAACCCGAGTTCTATAAATCCCCATAATCAAATTTTTTTTCAGAAAGAAGATAAGATTATTTCCATTATCAGAGGGGAGGGGGGGAATTGGGATAAGAAAATGTGAAAAAAAATTCGATTATGGGGATTTATAGAACTCGGGCCTTTTTTTTATTAAATAAATCTCCATAATCAAATTTTTTTTTCACATTTTTTAAATTAATAAGTGCTTACCTGATGGACAGAATTTTCTTGAGAGCAGCTTCTCTCACTTCCAAGTCATCAGACTTCATCATGGAGTACAGCACATTCTCGGGCAGCAAGGCAAAATCATTGTACTTCAGGTTCTTGAAAGCAACACCCTGGATTTCTTCAGACTGCTGCTTGATCCTCTGGATCATGTTGAAGATGTGCAGCTGCTGATTGTGGAACTTGCTGTCCCTTTTGATCTCAAACCAACTGACTGCATACACTTCCACAATGAACTTGATGGCCTGGTAAAGCTTATCCTGTAGTTCTGGAGGGTAAGCACCTCTGGCCCACAGACACATCAATCTAATTGCCAAAGTCAACCATCTTGCATGGCTTAATGGTCCAATTTTCCAGGCAGCAAATCTTGGGTTGACTTTGCCCCTGGAAATTCCAAGCATACTCCAAAAGGAGCCTCTGGTCGCTACTGAGATCAATCAGTCTCTCCTCAGCAAATTCCATGTCATCCAGGGGGCCACTGAGTTTGGTGAATTCCACTTGTGGCAGATCTTGGTAGTCAATTTCACAGAGTTTTCCCAGCGGACCAGTGAAAGCAGTGGGACTTTTGGTACTGCCATCAAGATGCTTGAAAACAGCTCTGAAAGGAAGCTCATTCTGATGGAGTGAACAGCCAATGGTGTTCAATTTCCGCTCAATTTTATTTTCCAGAGCTGTTACAAGGCCTCCCTCCCAGCCAGTGTTTGTATTTGTGTTGTCAAGGAGGACAGCTTTCAGGGTATGAACACTGTTAAACTCCTCCAAGACACTAGCAACTTCTTCACCAAGAACAACTCCAGTCGCACCTTTAATTGGGATGACTCTGTGCGT
This sequence comes from Bathynomus jamesi, assembly GCA_023014485.1. Lineage (NCBI taxonomy): Eukaryota > Metazoa > Arthropoda > Malacostraca > Isopoda > Cirolanidae > Bathynomus > Bathynomus jamesi. Next base: position 590,345 of record JAJOZX010001146.1, on the reverse strand, counting down.
AAGATGTTCCACTTTCAGTTCCCAGCTCCTTTGTGAAAGTCAAATGGTGCTCTTGTCCCTTTCCTTTCTTCAGCTTAGTCTCCCCATTTTCATCCTTAACTTCTCTGTACAGCAAAGTGTCCTTGTCAACTTTCCCATCAACCCCAATACAGACTAACTTTTCCAGACCCTCATTGTGCTTTTCATCACTTTTCACTTTCATTCTAGCTTTTTCCCTGTCCATTTTCGATTTATCAACTATTATCTGTTTCACATCAAGGCCAGGCTTAAGCAGGTCCATAGCTTGTAAGTCCAGGAGGAAGGCATTAGCAAGACTTGCCCCAAGATTGGAAGAAACATCACCCCTGATCAGTTCCATGGCATATCTGGGGGTTTTCAAAAAGCTGTAACCTCCACTTGGGTGCCTCCTTGGCTTGAACTCTTCAGCTTCACCACCAGATGGCTGAAATGAAAATAAAAAATAAATTACTAAAGCGAAAATATGGGTAAAATATGGGTAAAATATGGGTAAAATATGGGTAAAATATGGGTAAAATATGGGTAAAAATTGACGAAAGTTGGCGGAAATAAGAATAAATTACTTAAACGAAAATGGGGAGGGGGGGGGGGGGGGGGATGGGTAAAAATTCAGGTAAAAAGTCGGCGAAAATGGGCGAAAAAAAGAAATTACTAAAGCGAAAATGGGGGAAAAAAGGGGGGAAATAGGGACAAAAAGTAGGGACAAATTTGGGTAAAAATGGGATAAGATATAAGAAAGGAATATATTACCTCTCCTGATTCTCCTGAGCTGGATTCAAAAGAAATATCTTGTGAAGGTGTGGAGGAAAAAGTGGCCAAATCCACTTCCTGCTGCTGTTGAATCTGGCTCTGTAATCTTTCTGCTTCAGCTGCAGCCCTCGGGTCTCTCTTCACAGCAGCTTTATCCACAGATCCCAGCTGGAAAGAGCCCTTGGGTCCTATTTTGGCCCTCTGATCTCTCAAGTATTCCCTCTCCTCTACTGGAACCTGAAATATTAAAGTATATTAAATAGCGGATCTAAAATAAGAGCTACAATCCTGAAAAAAAATTGATTATTAATTTCTATTACCAGCGAGAGGAAAGGAAGATTACAGGAGGAAAATGCGGATATTTTTCAATTACAAGCATTGAATTTCCTTCCATTTAAAAGGCACCTAATCGCACTAAGTTGGGCCAGTTAAAAGTTAAAAAAATAATAGCATTACCTTCTTACTGGGAGGACAAGTGCAGATTATGTGCTGTGTTTGACAATTTTCTTTCTTGCACTTCACAGCATTGTCATCACAGGGACGAACAGGTAGTTTACAGGTGCAAGCAGAAATGTCAAAAAGTTTATCTAGCTTTTCCTCCAGATTCTGCTCCTGAACTGTAGAAAGAGATTTCCTGTTTATCTCTTTTGCTTTCTTGAAGCACACTTTATCCACCAATTTCACTACATAATATTCCTCTTACAGAGGCAGCCGCGGGTTCACTGCCTGCCAGATCTCAATCACATCCTTTGCTATCATTTTGGAGGAAATAACTGTACTGAATAACTTGGCGGAGGGTAGGAGGCTCTGTTTTATCCAAAGGGGAAGGCTGGCCACTGAATTTTTTGGCACTATCACTTCGAGTTAACACTGCAGACTTCCGTTTTTTACCCATTTTTATGAAATATCTGAAAATAAACACAATTAAATGAACGCATCATAAAATAACTTAATTTAATACACATTTTATAGGTAAATATCATTAAAAAATACAAAATACTACACTAATAAACATCTATAATGCATTTACAATAAGTTTCAAGCATCGTTTTGTTAAAAAAGCCGAATTTTAATTGATTATTTTGATGAAATAAGGTCCAATATTTTGTTTGTTTACATTGCGCGAATGCCGCGCGCGCGATTTTGCGCGTAAAATTCGGCAATTTTACAACTTAAAAATAATTAACAATCCTCAAAAAATACAATCATTTTCACAAATATGAGTTGGTGCAACGTTTTTTATACATTAATACGAGGGGAATCCAAAAAGTTTCCGGAAAAGTTTAATAATTCAATCATTTCAAATCAGAATTTAATGAATTCTTGTTTTGACATGAATTTGGACCTTCATACATATTAGGCCATGTTAAGACTTACACAACCTTGGTGACAGTGCTTTAAGACGGAGTTAAAAAGAACCCTATTTTTCATGGCAACGGAAATCTCAAAATTCGAGTGGAGAGCTAACATTAAATTCCTAACAAAACTTAAATGGAAACCACCACAAATACTTGATGCCTTACGTGAAGTTTATGGAGATGAAGCACCTAAGAAATCAGTCGTTTATGACTGGATCAAAAGATTAAACGGGTCAAGAGGTTCTTAATGATAACTAAAGGAGTGGAAGGCCATCAACATCAATTAATGAAGAAACTGTTGCTGCTGTTCGGTCACTAGTCGAAAAAGATCGTCGAATTTCCTGTGAAATAATAGCCAATGAGGTGAGTATCTCTCGTGGTTCTGCTCATTCCATTTTGGTGGATACCTTAGAACTTAGCAAACTTTCTGCTCGGTGGGTGCCTAAAGCGTTGCGCCAAGAACAGTTTGACCAAAGGGCTAGTCTTTCTGTTGATCTTTTGAATCGAATGGAAGTTCATGAAGATTGTTTTATGCATAGACTTGTAACAGGGGATGAAACCTGGATTTATCAGTATGATCCGGAAAGCAAAGTTCAGTCAAAACAATGGCTCCCAAGAGGATCAGATGGCCCAATCAAATTTAAAGCAGAAAGATCAGCTAAAAAGGTAATGGCTACAATTTTTTGGGATTGTGAAGGAATAATTTTAGTGGACTTTCTTGAAGGACAAAAAACAGTCACCGCCCAATATTATGAAAATGTTTTGAGGAAGCTGAAAGATAAGCTTGTTGAAAAAAGACCTGGTAAACTTCATCGCGGGGTACTTTTCCATCACGACAATGCACCTGCTCACACTGCAAATGCCTCAAGAGCCGTGTTACGGGAATTTCGATGGGAAATCATGCCTCACCCCCCCTACAGTCCGGATCTAGCCCCTTCCGACTTTTTTTTATTCCCAAAATTGAAGGATCACATAAAAGGAACGCGTTTCGACTCGATAGCAGATGCCAGAACAGCAGTTTTGAGATGGTTTCAGTCGAAAAACTCTGAATTTTATAAAAATGGATTGGAACGCTGGAAACATCGCTTAGAAAAGTGTATAGAGATAGGTGGGAATTATGTCGAACGTTGTTGAGCATTCCTAAACGTATATCCTCTTTTGTTTTCTTTTATTAAAGTTATTTGACCATTCTGGAACTTTTATTAAAGGGTTTTTGTATTAAAGCTTTTTGAATTTTCCGGAAACTTTTTGGATTCCCTACGTATATAATTTTTTTTTTTCTGAAATAACGCCAATTCGCATCAAATAACGAAATCACCTCATTATAACGTGTTTATTCATTTAATTTTCTGCTTGTAAACCTCTTCGTAGACCTTTTTCTTTAAATTAAACCAACTTCAATACCACGAAATTGGAGAGACGGACGATTCGTGCATTCTGGGTTCAGCCGTAGGTCCTACATTCAAATGAGAACGCGAGAGCCAACTTAAATGAGAATAATCTATCTCGCTATTTAAATACGGTATCAAAGAACTTTTAGGCGAAAGTGTAATTGAAATGCTACACCAAACACTGATTTGAGAAGGAATAGTTTAGCCATTTTTATGAAGAAAGTAATTAAAATGTATGAACTGCCAAAGGATAAAGAATTAAAGAGGAAAAGAAAAGTTAAAGAGTAAAATCTTGACGACGTCTGCTGAAGGAAATGAAATGAAGGAAAAATATCTGCGTTGGACGAGGACTTGATTTCTCGAAGGACGATTTCAATTTCAGGTTTTTCACGAAAGAGAATTTGCGTTCATTATTTGCGTGCGAGAATTTTAGGTTTAGAGCAAGACTTCTTGTCAAAGTGACGCTGAAGGTGGATTTTTCCCTATCTAATCTATTTATCTATCTGATCTATTTATCTATCTAATCTATTTATCTATCTATCTATCTATCTATCTATCTCAATTAAATCGTATTTTTTTATGGACCTATATCTATTTGGTAGGCGGGACATTGTACCGACACTTTAATGAACTAACACTTTGATCTAACTTAACCTATGCTAACCTAATCTAACTCATTCTACCCCCAACCCCCAAAAATTCATCGATTTAATGTCACGTCGAGAAATGTCATATTCCTTTTTTTTTTATACGATTTGTAGTGCAAAAGTAAATTTTTATTAAATACGACTACCAATTTCATATCTGCCTATCTACATACTCTATCAAATGTCTGTATCTGCCTACATATGTATGCTTGTCTACGTTCCTGTACTTCCGTCTATTTTTAGTTCTTATACCAGGGAACATTTTCCAATTTCCATATCTGATGGACAGTGTTTCAAGAGATGAAGGAACTCGTAATTTATAAAAAAAAACATTTGACTGACCAACTAAACTGACAGAGCGAACAAGAGTGGCAGGTCTGGCTGAATTTTAAAAGGAAAACTGTCAAGGAAGCTGACCTTTAGAACTCAAAAAAAAAAACACATGAAGGTCGAAATGGGAGATGTAGCGAAGAAATTAAAGCTGAAAAAAATTAAAAACATTTTAAAATACATTGAAAGAGACTGGGACAAAGTTACCGGGAACCGTACATTCTTATAAATATGTAAACTTTTTTTTTACTGGGGCCTCAAAGAGAGGGGAACTTTCTCGTTAGGGACACCCAGTTACGTCTTTACGCTAAATTAAGTTTATTAATATTTTTATATAGGCAAGGCTTGAAATTCTTGGTGTTCTGGTATCCCGACCGGGAGTAAAATATCGTCGAGTTACCCCATTGCAAAATGCTTGTATCTCGAGGTGGTACTAAAAATTTGGCTGTTCGAATAGTCTAGAACGATTGGGAAAAATCCAATTTCTGTACTTGAATTAGGTTTTTTTATTTATTAATACAGATTTTAATATTTTAATTAATTATTAAACGTGTATTTTTTCATTCAATTGTTAATGGATTTGGTAATTTTGACACGAAATTCTATTTCTAATATTCGAGATATTTTAAATGGCTTTGGGATACAACAAAAAATGGGAGTATCTCGCGGTGATTTGGTTTCCTTCGGATATACGTGTCCGCGAAAATGCCATAATTTCAGCTATATCATTCAATGTGCAACAAAAGACCATCGAATTCCTGGAAATAAGTACCGGACTGAGAAACAGTGAATAGAAGGATAACGCCTAATTTCCTTAGAGAAATTCTGGGAATAGATGTCGTCCCGGGTTAGTGGATGGCACCTATAAACATTTAATTGATGGGGAATTCCATCGATATTCGAACTTAAACCAAGCTGAACGTAACTAAACTAATCCTAACTGAATCTAACTTAACCAAACCTAACATTATATATATATATATATATATATATATATATATATATATATATATATATATATATATATAATCACCTAGTGAATGGAAAGCATAACCTAATAATGAAGAGGAATACCAGAAATGGAAAACATTATTCAATTTTTAATTGACACTGACGTTTCGGAATACATATATTCCATCATCAAGGCTAAAATAATAATATAAAAAAGCCATTGAGTTAGGATAACTAAGTTAAAGTTATAAACTTATAATTAAAATTATAAAAAGACAAGAACAGATATTAAATACTTTATGTTGCTTTGAGAGAGTTCGAACGACGGTTCAGGATCGAAATATAATGATTATAATAATAAACACCAAAATCCTTATGTGAAACAGAAATTCAACCAAAGATTCATCGAAGTTCATTGGTTTAAGTTTGTAACTAAATAATGATTCTATGATTTTCACTCTGACATCAGAGTTGCCACCGGCGAAAACACTAAAATTTCACTTCCAAATCGGATGATTGTGATTACGCGCGTGATTACGTATGTAAGAGATGATTGGTTTGCTAAGAAGTTGATTTGTACAAATTGGCTTTTCAAGGTGTTCGAAAATACAGGATTTCGGGTGTCTTTTAGTTTTACCTATATTCGATCCCACGCAGTGGTCACAATTATACTAATAAACTATGGAGGAACTAACGAGTGTACTGTATGAACAGTATCTTTAAATTTAAATCAATGTAAAACTGATTTGGGCAGAGCGAGAATAACTAATACTTAGTTGAGGATTTAATTCTTTTAGTAATTTCAGAAGTTTGCTCCTTATACTGAAACTGAAAATTCCCGTGTAAGGCAAAGTAATGTATAAGATGTCTTTAGGGACCGTGATTATACCCATAGTTGTGGGTTCAATGAAACTGTCTAAAGCTCTACAATTGTAGTTTCTACTAGTTTCCTGGGGGAACCATTCATGGCAAGTAGTTATTTTTTAAACATTCGAGAGAGAGAGAGAGAGAGAGAGAGAGAGAGAGAGAGAGAGAGAGATACACAAGGACAAGAAGTACCTCTAAAGGCCTTGCGGCCCATACCGAGGAGGTACCAATGGCAACGGGTGCCATGGAAAAATTCCCACACATTGTCACAGCTAGTTTCTCGAACAGCCACCCCAGAAGACAGTAACATCTTCAAATAGTATGCAAGATTCGGTCTAACCTTTTCTTGAACTGATCCACAGAGGAACTGTTCACAACTTCTGAAGGTAACCTGTTTCACGTGTCACAGATCTTATAGGTAAAGTAATTCCCACACACACTAGTGCTAAACTGTAACTTCCAACCATTGCTGCGAGTTGAGTTATCATTTAAACTAAACATGCTTCTAAAATCGACATTGTCAAACCCGTGTAAGAGCTTGAAAATCTCGATGAGTTGACCGCGCAGCCTCCGAGTTTCCAGCGAAAACAAATTCAGGCCGTATGAGTGTCGATTGTAGCCCATATGCCTAACAGAAAGGATTAACTTTATGGCCCTTGCCTGGACTCACTCCAGCCTGTCAATAGAGAGAGAGAGAGAGAGTTACAAGAACAAGAGGAAGCCTCAAAGACCTTCCGGTCCACTCTGGGAGGTTCCTGTTATTAAACAAGTTTATTTTTCTTTCAACTATTCTAGCAGTAGTAAAAACTGCATAGAAAAGTATAAGGCTCTCGCCCACCCTCCGCTTCCTCCCTGGGAGAGGCACTCAGTGAGAGGCAGGTACAGAAAAAGGTTGAAGAAAATACCTTGACCCTGGAAAAGTAGCCAAGGAAATTTTACAGAAAAGTGGAGTATTATAAAAAAGCTCTATAATTAGCATGCCCACAGAGACCGTGCAAGCGAACTTCTGCAGAGTTACGTTATGTTTTAGTTTTAAACGATGAGACTAGTCAGTACTTTGTCTAGCCTATTTTTAAACACATTTACACTTTGACTGGAAACAACCTCTGAGGGAAGTTGGTTCCAGATATTAACTATTTTGTAGGAAAATAAATTGCCGCAGACAGAGGTCCTAAATGTCTTTAGTTCCAGTTTAAACCCATTATTTCTTGTCGGATTGGCATTAAATGAGAACAAGTTTATGTAATCTACCCTGTCTATTCCATTGAGCATCTTGAAGACTTGAATAAGCTGACCGCGCACCTTCCTCGTCTCTAAGATAAATAGATTTAGGGGTTCCAATCTCCGTTGGTAGTTTGGCATTCACATTGAAGGGATCAATTTTGTAGCCCTTGCTGTACCCTTTCTAATCTTTCTATATCCTTCCTGAGCGATGGAGACCAAAACTGCGCACAGTATTCCAGTTGAGGTCTGACTAGTGAATTATAAAGACATTACAGTCTCCTTGTTCCGAAACTGTCTTAATATAACCTAATATTTTTAAGGCCCTCTTTAAGACTTCTGCACAGTGCTTCGACGGTTTCACATCATTACTGATATAGACTCCTAAGTCTTTCTCTAGATCGGTCTCAGTCAAGTTTCTTCCAAAGAGAGAGTAATCGGTCTTCGGGTTTGTATAACGTATGTGCATTACCTTACATTTGTCCAAGTTGAATGGCATCTGCGAAGTAGCAGATCATTCGGCCAACCTGTGAAGATCATTCTGAAGCGTTCTTACGCCCTCCTCAGTACCTACACTACTTCCTAATTTCGTATCGTTTGCAAATTTGGAGATTGTACTTAAAAGCCCGACGTCTATATCATTAATATAGATGATAAAAAGTAAAGGACCCAGAACGGAACCCTGTGGGACACCACTGGTGACAGGCGCCCACTCCGAAGCCACTCCATTTATTACTATTCGCGTTCTATCTTGTAACCAATCCTCAATCCAGTTGGAAACGAGCCCGGTGATTCTTAGTTCTCTGATTTTAGCAAGAGAGAAAGAAAATAAAGAAAAAAACGAAAGAAAAAAGAAAATAAAGAAAAAAACGAAAGAAAAAAGAAAATAAAGAAAAAACGAAAGAAAAAAGAAAATAAAGATAAAAACGAAAGAAAAAAGAAAGATAAAAACGAAAGAAAAAAGAAAATAAAGATAAAAACGAAAGAAAAAAGAAAATAAAGATAAAAACGAAAGAAAAAAGAAAAAACGAAAGAAAAAGAAAAAAACGAAAGAAAAAGAAAAAAACGAAAGAAAAAAGAAAATAAAGAAAAACGAAAGAAAAAACGAAGAAAAAAGAAAAAAAGAAAAACGAAAGAAAAAAAACGAAAGAAAAAGAAAATAAAGAAAAAAACGAAAGAAAAAAGAAAAAGCAAAAAAGAAAGAGAGAGAGAGAGAGAGAGAGAGAGAGAGAGAGAGAGAGAAGAGAGAGAGAGAGAGAAGACTACTTTTCAGGAAATCTTAATTTTATAATAAGGAAGAAAACTAAACTAAACACTTTTGAATTTTTCTTTTTTCAATTCAATTATTTCCAGACATTTTTGGACATCTTCCTCTTTTAAACCTAATAAAGTTGTCATCCAAATTACGTTATATCGACTGAAACCTGTCAAACGCAATTAAAAAAATTTATAAAAAGTTAATTAACTCCTAAAATAACTTACTCTTTTACCCTGACAACACTTTCATTAAAAATCGAAACTGAGACGCCTCGCATAGAACTTCCATCAAAGAAAATTACAACCTTCATCATTCAGGTCTAGTGGCCAGCACCCGAGGCTCAGTGGGTAACACCATTTTCCTATAAGCGAAGTGAAGACACTGAGATCGGAGGTTCGATTCCCGGTGATGCTAGTAGTAATAATCCGCGAATTTGCGCAATCGGTTACGTTAGTTGGCCTGAGTCCTATGTCAGTTTCTAGCTCTTCTGACTGATTATATTATTATTACAGGTATCGTATGAGCGCGTCTTAAAGTCGTAACTATGGCAACAGAACTCAAAGCTGACGAAGATGTTCAGAGAATTCAGGAGAGAAAATTTATGCTCCAAAGCCGGGCGTATTATTAAAAATTTTCGATTGGTTGAAGCGAATGTTTAATAAAAACTGTCCACATATACCTTAAATTATCTAGTGTAGGCCTACATAGTTGCGCCTCGGTGGTGTAGTGCCTAGCGTCGCTGACTACGAATCCATCGGTACCGGGATCGAAACCCGGTAGTGGCAGGCGGCGCGCAGCAAAACCCAGCTGTTCATCCTTCCACACAATAAAGAAAGTGGTTGGTAGATAAATGGGTACCCTGGGTAGCCTAGTGGTTAAGACGCTGGGCTGCTGGTGGGGCGTGGTTCCACGTTAAACTGTAGGTCTAAGGTGGAATGAAAAGCTTGACCTTCATCAGAATGAACAATTCGGGCGGAAGCAAACCAAAGGTAGTTCACGATTGAATAATTACATAAATGAAACGTTAGTTAATTAATAAATACAATATATAATTTCAGTCGACATCACACAAATATTTTGCACAAACATGACATACACATTACGTTCCAGTCGTGACTTTTGTAGCGAATAGGTGTTAAATACATTGAGCAGCGATTCCTTAACTGTGGTAATGCCTACTGCGGGTGGTACGCGGAGCTCTTTCAGGTGATACGTAAAAGGGGTTTTAATACCCAGATTACTAATTGATAATAATTAATTATAAAGTATTTAAAAAGGAATATTAGTAATATTTAAAGAGTAATATTTAAAAAGTAATATAAATTATAGATGACTAACCCGCAATCTTTCCCACTGTTGTTCTTGAAAGAGCATGGTGGTACGCCGACCTAAAACGCTTGGGCACTCCAATTATAGCGTGTTCAAAAAAGCTTCAGTGATGAGGTGTTTACATATAACTTGTGTCAACAGTTTGGCTCAATTTCGGTTCAGACGAAAATGAAGCTTATCGGCTTCATTCACTTTAATTAAATAGAAATAGTGTAAAACTCCTTCAAGCAAATACTCACTATTAAATTTTTATTTATTTTACATATTTTTAAACCTAATGAAATTACGTACGCTATAAAGATGAGTTTAATACGTTCTCAACATTGCAGTGATTACTTATACTAGGATTTAACACTTGAAGGACGAACGGGTCAATTTGATCCGTTTTTGCAAGTTCTTGCTTAATTTTCTTTTAATAAATAGGATTTAGCATTTTGACCCTCTTTAAAATGTTCGTCCTTTTACTGTTAACTCTTTAAGACCGAAATTTTTTGTAGGGGTAAGTCATGAATGCGTGTAGTTGAAACGCTACTAATTTGTTCCAGTCGTCCTTCTATTGTTAAAGCAAAGTAGTTTTTCCATCATATTGATCCAATTACAAGGAAATTTAGGACTCGAATGGAACTGTGGATCTTTTCCTTTATAGCAACCCCCATTGTTTTAGTGTGTCAATTGAATACCCGGTTAGGTCACCTGTACGCCCTTGACGATTGGTTAGGTTAAGCCGTGATAGTTTCGTTAGTTTTAACGAAACTATCACGACTTAACCTAGCCAATTGTCAAGGGTGTACAACTGAAAAGAAGAAATTGGGGGTGCTATAAAGAAAAATGATCCGAAACTGTAATATCGGGCCCCAAAACTATTTTTTAACCCTCATTACGAATTCCTTTAATAAATATTATAATAAACAGAACTGTTAAATAGATTTCAATAATTTATCTTAATTCTTTAATAAATTTTAGATGTTACTTTTTAATTATAAATTTCAGTTTACCTTCTAATTTCGCGTAGGTAATTTTAACATCGACAGACTGAACTTTTAGGCCGGCCCCACACAGGATCGTCTTGCGACTCACGATTGACGACTTGGGTCGTGACGATTCGAGTCGCGTGTAATTTTACATTGACAGAATGGGAGCCACACACACGCACACACACTGCAGCGACCGCGACGCGATTCTGGGGAATCCCATTCTGTCAGTGTAAAATCACACGCGACTTCAGTCGTCACGACTCAAGTCGTCAGCAGTCGTCAGTCGCAAGACGATCCTGCGTGCGGCTGGCCTTAAAATCTTTGTGTATACATTATACAAATGGTAACATTCATTTCATACAAATTACATCACTTGATTTCATTCACTTTGAAATTAGTGTAAACTTGTATGCACTGATACGATCTTGATATAATCATAGTATTTTATACCCTATTACCCACCATATACAAGCCACAGTCCTGGAGGTAAATGGATCTAAGGATTTACTCAGAAGAGTCGAGAGAGCATGCTTATTCTTCCATTAGCTGTATAAGGCACGTATTCTCTCAGAAAAACGGAAAGACCATCGTAATGAACCTGCTATTTCTTGCAGTAGCATCCACGCATTTCGGCTCTTTTCTTCTCTTTCTATGGGGTGTGGAGGCGTTCGCCCTTGCTTTCTCCTTCCCTTCCTGCATATATATATATATATATATATATATATATATATATATAGAGAGAGAGAGAGAGGAGAGAGAGAGAGAGAGAGAGAGAGAGAGAGAGAGAGCGAGAGTGTTTTGCGAGTTTCATTAAAATATTTATTTAAAATACATTCTTCTGCAACTGCCATTTTTATATGCGGCAAAAAAAAATATTAAAAATATTAATACAAGACCAAATGAGGATTTTTATATTTATTTAGAACCAAACTTTCTTTCCTAGTGTCATTATTCGGGAAAAATAGCAAAGGAAATACGTACAGAAGTACCAGATTCTAATTTTACAGCAACAGAATGTCGCACAATTAAGAAACTATGGCAAAATACTCTATATAATTCGGTTTAATTTTGTATGAAAGTCTCAAAGTCTATCGGGAGCAGAGTTGAACAAGGAATTTTAGTCCTTTAACACGTACCATACGTTTTACTGATTTTTCCGTCGATCAGCGAGGTTAAGCGACATTAAGTCTGGGTAGTAAATGGATGGGGGACCGTCTTCTGCATGCAGATTATGTAGCGACCCGTGGTTCGAATATCACGTAAAGCAGTAGACAGTGATGTAGTCGAGACCGCCAAGTCCGAGACTGAGACCGAGACCGAGACCTGATCCTGTGAGACCAAGATCGAGACCGAGATCAAAGGTTCGAGATCGAGATCTACCTTCCGAGATCGAGACCCTTAAAATTCGAGACCGAGATCGAGACCAAGCTCATGCCCTTTCAATGATTAGGAAACAAAATAAATTCAGCTTAAGAGGAGGTGTGGCGTGATAAAAGTTCCGCCGTGACATCATTGATGACGTCATTTTTTAACATTTACAATTGTGTGAAGCATTTTATTTTTTCAAATACATATTGGATTGGAGGATAATCGTTTTTATCACGCCACAGAGGTTGACACGCCGTTTGGCAACACTAAGTGGCCTTATAATATATACTTATATATATATAATATATATAATTCTCTATTTAGTGTTTCCATTTTCAATAAAATTAATCTGACGGGGGGGGGGGGGCAAAAAAATTTGTTGCGCTAACCTAAAAAAATCCAGACACCCCCCCGCAAGACAAACGTGGCAACTTAAAACAGGGTGACTGATTAGTGAATACCTAGAGTCCCTTACTTTTACAAACTTTCATAAACATTCTGAATTGTGTCTGTTCAACCAAGCCACCATCATGAGTATGTCAATAACATGTATTTTTCATTACGGTCTCGAGAGGTCTCGAAGAGAAAAACCGAGACCGCGTCTGTCGAGACCGAGATCGAGACCGAGATCTAAATAGCGGAGACCGAGATCGAGATCTGCAAATTGGGTCTCGAGATCGGTCTCGAGACCGAGACCGATCTCGAGACCTACATCACTGGCAGTAGACCACCACCGTCATACGACCTCAGATGTTGTGAAGGAGGTTAAACAACCCCGTCAAAGAAAAAATTTACTGACTTTATTCTGGTTAACGCTAGGCAATTTTATTTAATATTAGTAGGTGCCTCTGTAACAGAAATGGGTTGACCCTTAAAAAATTCGAATTATACTGATGTATTCGTTAGACTACTGATCCTAAAACCTTAAATAATTTACAAGATTATCTTTATTATATTAGCCATATTAAGTGTTTGGTCTAAACTAAAATGGTTAGGACCTACATAATCTATCAACAAGTTCCATTTTCTTAGTTTAAATGTAATGATGGGTTTGTTTAACCTCCTTCGCAACATCTAAGGTCATATGACGGGACCTACAGCTTTACGTGGGATCCGAACCATAGGTCGCTACATAATCTGGATGCAGATGACGGTCTCCCATCCAAATACCATCCGACCCAATATCGCTTAATTTCGCTATCAACGGGAAGTGGTGTTACGACATTGGCTACGACGTAACCCTTCTTAGCTTAAAACATTTGCAGGTTTGATATAGAAAAGGTTAGTTGGATCACCTGAAGATCAGGGCCTCCAGCCTTCGTTAGTTAGCCTTATAAGGCTAACTAACGAAAATATCACGACTTAACCTAACCAATCGTTAGGTCAACTGTACGCCCTTGACGATTGGTTAGGTTAAGTCGTGATATTTTCGTTAGTTAGCCTTATAAGACTAACTAAAGAAGGCTGGGGGCCCTGATCTTCAGGTGATCCGGTTAGTTTAATTAACGACTAAACTTTACTTACGTTTACTGTCACTTCTCTTTTGCAGATCTACAATTAAGGAAAAGAACTCACACAAATAACGTAGTGACCGTTTGAACGAAACACGAATTATGAAGCGCCACCATACAGCTTCTGTGTATATATAAAACTGCATAGTTTAATGTGATTGGTTGGTTGATTAACCGGGTTAGCCAAGAAACCTATATACTTGAAGGGAAACCATAGTTTAACGTGAAATTTGCACTACGAGTCACTCACTATACGTCATTTGAATGCGGAAAACAGTCATCCATACAACTACTACTCAGAGCCAAACGCTTAACTTCGCTATAAGAACGGAAAGCAATGTAACCACGTGGCCATAACGTGGCCCCAAAAGTTTAATCTGCTTGAGAGGAATGACGTCATTTAAAAAGGTAACGTAAAAACTGATGACGGAGGAATACAGTTCTTCGATAGGCAAAGACACCCCCGAACTAGTCTAAGAAATGGGGACAGGGGGATACAATGACGAGCCCGCTGCACGTAATGTATTTGGTTCGACCCAGTTCTCCTTTAAAAAAAGGGGACACTTATTTTCCTCGGTTGTGGGGTTACCACATAGCTCAGGGCCCTCAGCAGGACAAAGGTCGTACAACTGACCAACCAACCAACCAACCATACCAATATTGTATGATTATAACCATTTGCCGTAATTTTACGTTATAATAAATATTTTAAATAAAAAAATTCAATTCAAAAATCTTTATTCACAAAAGAACACAAGTGACGGAGTTTTACAATTTTTAGATATTTGATTATGACATTAATATAATATTCACAATACTCTTATCTGAATATGCCGTTGGAAGCATGAAGGATTTTTAGGCAAAATTAATGGCATTTAAGTGATAGTAATAGTGATAACTGATAACAAATAATAAGAATGATAATAACAATATAAATAATAATAATAATAAATAAAATATCGCAGTACTAATAATACTAATACTAATACTAATAATAATAATAAAAAATAAATACAATATAAACTTATAAAATGTTATATAATTTGAAATTAAATGATTTATTGTATATTTAGTAGAAAATAAATGATGCTTAATAAAAATACAAAAATATAAATTATGAAAAAGAATAAATTATGAAATTAAAATTGTTTAATGAAATTAGCATATTTTAAATAGTTCATTATGAGATAGGAACTTCATTACTATGGCAAAAATGGCAGCAGTGAAATTATACATCAGTAGGAGCTAATGAGGTGCTTTTGTAGTGATTTTGAAATACATTTAGTGGTGAAGCCTACCTCATACGCATGGGAATTGCATTTCATACATCTGCTCCTTTGAAAGAGAGTGTATTTCCCGCAGTTTATATTGTATAGTTAGCTAGGTTTGTATATAAAATCACTAGGCAGTCTGGTGTTTGATGGCGGTGATTGCTCGTTGAATGGGTGATGTATATTGATTTTTATTGATAAGTTTGAACATATTGACAGCAATATTGAATTTGTATGAGTCATTTTAGTTTTAAAATATTTAGGTAGCTCCTCAAACCTTGGGAAAATGTGACTTTGTCTGTTGTCTTTATTCGAGAGAGTTCGCAGACATTTTTTATAAATTACTTTCAAAGGATGTTTTATATATTTCTTTGAGCTACCCCACGTTGTAATGCAGGCCCGTAGCCAGGGGGAGGGGGCCGCTTGACAGGAAAGCTCCACTTTTGTAACCATAGTTATAACTTATGATGTAATATTATAATATATAACATCATTTACTACATAAACATTTGCATTTTGTTTTACATTTTTTTAAACTCCACAAACTACTCTAAACTTAACTAAACCCCCTCCGCAGTGACAAGGTCGTTGCACCAAAATGTCCGCCTTTCTACAATTTCGACACCCCCTCCCACGTTGGAAAGTCCTGCAATATAATAAATGTTGATGGATGAAGGAATAATACAGGGTAAGGAGTGCGTTTTGAGGAAGGGTCTTTTTTTATTTTAAATAATATGAAGAAAAATATTTTGGATTTGTTATGTTGTACATGACTTTTGAAATTTAGTTTTTCGTCTAAATTAATGCCAAGTACTTTGACCTCATTCACCCTTGCAAGAATAGTATTTCCAACTTTTATTTGACAGTTTGTATTAATATGTTTTCTGGTAAGAATCATACAAGATGACTTTGTCAAATTCACACCCATTTACATACATTTTCTAAGTGCTTCTTCGTTTCATTAATCAGAAAGTCTGAGTTATGCTGCGAAAGAGTAGTAAGTGTGGTACTGTGGTATCATCTGTAGTATATTGTATGGAATTTAATATAGTTGAGAGATGAAAATCGTTGATGTGAATTAGAAATAGTAAAGGCTCAAGAATACATCCTCGTGGGACTCTACTAGTTAACATCGCCTTGTCGGCTAAATTCTCTTTTAATCTGATGTACTGATGACGATTTGACAGGTATGATTTAAACCAATCAAGAATATTTCCTCAATTCCGTATATATAAAGCTTATTCAATAAGATTTCATGCGAAATTGTATCAAATGCTTTTGACAAA
Organism: Bathynomus jamesi; assembly: GCA_023014485.1. Classification (NCBI taxonomy): domain Eukaryota; kingdom Metazoa; phylum Arthropoda; class Malacostraca; order Isopoda; family Cirolanidae; genus Bathynomus; species Bathynomus jamesi. The sequence goes on along the minus strand of JAJOZX010001146.1, from coordinate 573,815 downwards.
TTGTATTTAATTACAAATTTAGTAAGTTTATTGTACACGATTTTTTTCAAATACTTTACTTTAAGTTGGCAATACGGAAATGGGGCGCTAATTGGATAGAGTGTTTAAGGTTTCCAAACTTAAATACAGGACATACTCTGGCTTCCTTTAGACTGTCAGGGAATATATCTATTCTTACTGACTCATTCATTAGCTTACTGAGTGGATACTACTGTAATTTGTACATTTCGTATATATTTTGTAAATGAAATTTTAAAGGGGATCTACTTTAGTAGTAATTAAATACCCCTTCAATATATCGAAAATTCGAAATTACGAAGAAATCCACTTTGAAGCTTCGATAGCTAATAAAACTACTATTTTTATAATCCAATTTAACGAGCAATTTAGATTTAATCTATCGTAGCATACTGCAGACGCTATTTATATTAAAAAATAATATCATAATATTAATTAGAAACACCTTTTTTAAGACTAAATAGTAGTAAAATTGAATATCTACATATAAATTGGGATCTTTTCCTTTGTAGTACCCCCAACTGTAGGCCAGTTAACTGTACGCCCTTGACAACTGGTTAGGTTTAAGTTGTGATATTTTCGTTAAAACTAACGAAAATATCACGAATTAACCTAACGAATTGTCAAGGGCGTACAGTTGACCTAACCTGGCATTCAATTAACCTAACCGGGCATAAAAGAACACAGTAAAACAATGGGGGTGCTAGAAAGAAAAAGATTCAAAAATTGTATAGAAATAGACATAGAGGGTGTTCGAAAAGTTCCGTCACCCCCTACAAAATGTACATATTGTAATAACAATTTTAATTTTGTGTGATTAATTGAATTTATATGTGATTCATTGACATTTTTTCTTTTCCAGGTATTAGAGTTGTGTGAACAATGGGAGATCAGTCCACTTACACTCTAGAGGAAAAGATAGTGATGAGCACATGGGCTCATGAAAGGTCACATACTGGCAAAATGATGCATGATATCCAGAATGATTTCAGCACAAGATTTAATAAGGCTGCACCACCAAACAAGACGGTATTACGGTGGGAGAAAAAGCTGTTTGAAACTGGCTCCATCAAGGACAGACCACGGTCGGGAAGACTAACAACGCGAGCAGAACAATGTGAAGGTGTGATTGCATCGGAGGCTCGTTCATCGAAAAAAATCACTTCGGAAACAATCACAAGAACTTGCAGTCCCCATGTCCACAATGAGAGATCACGTGACACGAGATCTCGGCATGAAACCATACCGCCCGTCATTTGTTAATGAATTAAATGATACAGACATGCAGAAACGATATGAAGCCTGTGAACGGTTATTCTTGATTAGTAACCGTAATTAGTAACTGTATTTACTGTAATTAGTAACTGTATTTACTGTAATTAAAGTAATTGTTGCTAGTGACTTGTTTCTTAAATTACACCTATCACATATAAATACAATTAATCACACAAAAAATAAAATTGGTATTATAATATGTGCATTTTGTAGGGGGTGAGGGACTTTTCGAACACCCTGTAGATGGTAGCTCGAAATCCACTAATTATTAAGTTATTACTCGAAAAATATGACCTTGGATAGTTTTCTCAATAACTTCGATACTTACAGTACAGTATAATGTACAGTATAATGCCATTACCTTTGCCGCCCCAATAAACAGTGATTGGTTGACGCACAACACAACTGACCAGTGAGAAAACACACACACACACACACACACACATATGAAAGGTACTGTAAGGATCCCTGAGGTTTTGGGGTAGTACCTTATTCCCGGTGGTTGACCTCTAAGTATTCTTGTGTGTGTAAATGATTTGAGTGTCTTCCATTCCGAGAGTGCCCATTCCCTTGAGGATGGAAAAATGGGTTGTTATTATAGCTTATTTCTCTAACATTATTTTTATTGTATTGTTTCACTGACAAGCGTAAACAGGGTGTCCAAAATATCCAGCTATATAGAAATAAATTGTAATCAGTAAACTTTGTTTATTATGCTACACTTTATCGACCCCCTGTACAATATGAATTAATATGTTGCAATGCATTTTTGTTTTACAGGCGTCAGTGACCAGTGACCACGATGTTGTGACGCCATGCACAAAGAAGGCACCTAATGACTTAGATTGTAAATAGTTCGCAAAAAAAAAACCACAATATTTTATCAACTTCTAAATTCGGTTGGTTGGCTTAAAGAGAAATTAATTTATTTTTAAGGTGTAAAGAATCAAAGTGACCCGTTATTAAATCCATCTGTAGAAAGTTGACTCCCAAAAAATATACTAAACGTTCACAAGTTCGAACTTACGCAGGTTTATTTAACCCTTTACCTCACATGTTGCCTCTAGTTACCTTTTCAAATACACGCATTCATAACCCTACTAAAAATTCGGGCGGTAAAGGGTTAATTCATGTTAGGTTAGGTTAGATTAAGTTAGTCCTTTTCAGTTAAAATTTGGCCTGCATAAACAAGCATAAAAATCGGAAAGAACTAAAATCGACTTGTATTTTAGGTCGAATGTCGGTTTTATGAAATTTGACTTTGTTCCCCTCATCCAGCGTTTCCCCTCATCCAGCGTTTCGAAACCGGAGTGGCGACAAATTTCACCAAAACCACAAAAATATCTAATTTAAAATTCAAAATTTACTGAACATATATAAATTTCAAATTAAAGAACGTTCATAACGTTCATAACGCTTATTACGTTCGTAACGTTTATTACGTTCATAACGAAACTATATACGTTCAGTTCGAAGTTACATGGTGCTCAGGGAGAAAACTGAATGCTGAACACTGAGAGACGCAAACTCTCAGGAGTGCCGCAAAAGAATGAAAATCCCCAGGGGTATCACGAAAGAAGACAGATAGCAGTGAGGTACCTTGAGCCAGAAAGGCTGGGGACCACTGCTATAATCTTTTAAATAAACAAAAATGCCTACTTTTTGACAGAACAAGACCATATTCCTCCAGCCAGCCCCCAGCCCTCCTGAAAAAAGTTTTTACTTTGTTACTGTCTTTCAAATTTGAAGAGACTAACAGGCTCTGTGCTTACCCCGATCCACCATATTATCTTAACTCATGATACTTACGCGATACTTTCGACGGAAGAGCCCTGTCTAACAGCTTTTCTGCGGTTTACGACAAAGGAATATCATGGCCACCAACATCACCAGATCCAAACCCCTATGGCTTTTATCTGGGGTGGGTGGGGGGTATTTAAAAGACAAGGTGTTTAAACAGAATCCACACACAATAGAGAATTGAAAGCTTAATTGAAAAAGAAATATGCTCCTTTCAGAGTAGTGCAAAATTTTGTTGTTCGTGTGCAAAGAGTTAATGAACTGAAAGAACATCACATAGAGCATGTTTTGTACTGGGGAATGAATCCCCATGTGTAGAGAAGGTACAGCAAAAATTTCATGCTTTTATTTCAATAAATAAAAAACCTTTTAAAGTGTCAGATGTTCAAAACATAACCATATATATATATATATATATATATATATATATATATATATATAATATATATATTATATATTAGTGGTGGATCGGATGTCAGTTTTTCAACATCTGCGGATGCGGATGCGGATTTTTAATTTCAATATCCGCGGATGCGGATGCGGATATTTAGTCAATCTATCAATATAATATAGAATTATGAATATATGACATAATTGTTCAAATTTCGTGATATTACTATTATGGCAGGCAATGCATAAGAATTAAAATTAATATTAATGTTTTCATTATGATAAAAATAATAACTTTCTCAAGAGTTTCAGCCACAGAAAATTCAATGAAACGAGTTTCATTCAATTTTCTGCGTTACCACGTATTTATACTTTGAGGTTTATATATTTGTTTGGTCATTAATAATTAATTAATACTTTACATGAAATGTGCATGACTGGGCCTTATAAGCTACTTATAAAGTAGCTTATAAGGCCTAGCAAATTTATTTGTAAATTGCATAATTTATTAGAGGTAATATCCGCATGACATCCGCCATCAGAAGTGCGGATGCGGATGTTAAAAATGATGCTGATGCGGATATCCGGTCCTCCACTTTTATATATATATTATATAATATAATATATATATATATATATATTCTCCGCCGAAAACGTTAATTTTCCGGTCCCCTTTATAATATATTCGTTAAAAAGAAATGAAAAATGACGGACCGAAAAAAAATTCTTATAATTCGAATCACACGAAAGTTTTCCTTGAATTTCGAGGCCTTTTTCTCTCTCAGAAAAGGAAAAAAAATTTGGAGTCTTAAATAATTCATCCTTAATTTTAAAAATCGCCAATTTCTACGGACATTTGCCAACCTGTCAGAGAGAGAGAGAGAGAGAGAGAGAGAGAGAGAGAGAGAGAGAGAGAGATTTAAATCCTACAATTTTTATATGGGTTCGTGCCAAGTTAATCCTCTCTTGCCATGTGTTTTCATAGCTTGATGGGGGAGAGAATTGTTTCCTTCAGCTCACTTTTGAACGAAGCTGGGCGCAGCTGCTTCATCTACATAGGATAGCTTTGAGTCAGGTGTCTCTCAAACGTGCTCCGATCTACAGTCGTTACGTTTCGTATTTCCTTTAGTATTTTACTGGAAGGGTTTCGCCCCTCTCAACGTCAAACTTTTTTCATTATAGCAAATCCTCCATCTTGTCTCGCCTTCATTTTTTTCTTTCCTTGTTAACAGTCCCGTTTGGACATATATATATATATATATATATATATATATATATATATATATATAGTGTGTATATATATGTGTATATTATATATAATTTTTTTTTCCAAAAATTTACAATTAATGATATTTTTCATCGTCATAAAAGAATTTTTATCATAGTCATTTCATTATTAGAAACGCTTTCCTTGTCAAAATATTATTTTTTTTTAAGAAAATACGCTCTTAAAAGATGAATTTACTGATCACGCTTTATTTATTTATTTATTTTATTTTATTTTTTTTTTTTTTGAGTTAGAAACCAATCACAGATGAGGTAGTTTGCGCAGATTCTCTATTTGTCTTTATTGGTTATGGGCATTATTGATGAAATTTTAAAACAATGTCTCAGATAAATAGGTAGATAGATAATACGAAAAATACACTATCTATCTATGTATTTATTTATATACAGGGTGACTCAAAAGCCCTGCTTGAAAGGTACTTATTGTAGTTACTTTTGAGGGAGGACTTTTGAATCACTGGTGTGTGTGTGTGTGTGTATATATATATATATCATGTTTTTGTTGTATTAAGGAGAAGAGTGTAGACATCAGTTGACCAGGAAGTAAACCTGGGGGGGGGGACGTTAGGCAGGAGACAGGAAGTGCTGGAACTCCTGTTTCTCCTGTCACTGTCCTCCTTAGTTGATCTTTTTCCGTGTTTCATCTACCCTGTGAGCAATCCAGCATGCTCCAAAAACAACCGCTTCTCCCTCTACTCCTCACTCCACATACATACATTTTACACACTACACATTTTTTTCAAAATTTAAAAAACAATACATATTTCTACTTGAATTTAATTTTCGATCAACACAATTTGCACAAATTTCACAAGACGCTTGGCACTCCTTCAGTGATGTGTTTCCTTTAAGATAATTAAGTCTGCTCCCTTCTTATTCATGAGGTCTCTCCGGTATCAAACTCTTTTCAGTAACTTAATCGATTTAATAATTTAATATATTTGTACTACGACAAACTGTTTACACTTTTGAGCTTTCGTGAAATATTACAGCCAAAACTGCATGCACTGAAAACAAAGACTTTCCGCAATCTTCTATACACAGAAATATTACCTTCTATTCTCTCAAATCACTCAAAATAGAAGTTTTGAAGATTATTATTTCTTTCTAAAGAAATTACGTATCATTAAAAAAAGTTATTGTATCATCTGCCAACAAGTTTTGATACCCAAAAGAAAGAAAAATTTCCCCAGTCTTGAACGTAGCTTCAAAAAGAAGTTATAGATTCTAAACTTAGAAGTTTTTTTATTATTATGAGTGTGGTTATATAAAATTACATACCGTCAAGTATTTGATAACGAACCGTTAATAATTATTCAGCCATTTGATGATTCCTCAACCATCTTAGTTTATTTCTCTCAAAACAAATTAAATGATTAATACAATCGTACAATCAATACTTTGGGAAAAGCTTCAAGCGTAAAACACACGTTTCAAATTCATTCGTTTGTGCGGAGGGTTGACAAAAGTGAATAGACGCCACGAAGATTGTCTTCAAGAACAAATGGCAATGTTCATCGATGGAATGCCAGAACGTGTATCAGCTTTATGTAATGGAAAGGAGAAAGCAACACGATTCTAAATATATTGATTCAGTAAATCTGTTACTATTTAGTGACTTTTATTATCAAATCAAAAACTATGGAAAAATCAAAGGTGTCTATTTACTTTTGTCAAAAAAAAAAAGTATATAATATTATATATATATGAAATTATTTCACGAAGGTAACACGTGAAAAATATTTATGATGAATAAAACCACGAAGGAAAGGAAACACAAATGGTGCTCAAGCGCTTTCGTCTAATGACATCCTCAGGAACACTGAAGTATATAAAAAGGTTAAGCCTATATATAGGTTACAGAAAGAAAAAAAGAAAAATAAATAACATACATACACACACACACACATATATATATATATATATATATATATATATACATACATATCTATATATACAAATACATACATACATACATACATACATATATATACAATAACAGAGAAGTAAAAATAATAAAAATAAAAATTAAAACCTTAAAGGATTACCAATGAGGCGTACAGATTGTAAGGAAAAATATCGATTTTTAGCACAAGATCAAATGGATTATAAAATAAAATTTATACTGGGACTCTGCCGGGTTTTAACACAATGCTGCCTATGGTCAGGTTTCGATATATAAAAAAAAAAAAAATAAAATAAAATGCAAATTAAAAGTTAATCGATTTTTAGCAAGATCAAATGGATTATAAAAATACAAATTTATACTAGAACTCTGTCCGGGTTTTAACACATTTCTGCCTATGGTCAGGTTTCGATATATATAAAAAAATAAAATGCAAATTAAAAGTTAATAAAGTAGAAGACAAGTTTACCAAAGATTTAATGTTTTACACTTCTTATCTAAGTCTGCTTTAAAGGAATTCAACATAACAGGATCGAGTTGAAAAAGACCTTTGCTTATGTTGAAGTTATTTGAAAGTTGGATAATGGCAGACTCAAGAATATTTCTATTAACAATGTTGCTTGAATGGAATAAAACTGAAGCATTATTCCAATCAATACAGTGGGCTAACTCTGACAAATGGACAAAAAGGGCACTGGACAACTGTCCTGTTCTAACGGAATATTGATGCTGTTTTATACGTGTGTGCAAATCCTTTCCCGTCTGACCTATGTAAAAGGAATCACATTGTTTACAACCAATTTTATAGATAATGCCTGAATTATTGGTAGGGCTATTTTTTACTATGATATTTTTCACAATATTGTTATATGAAAATACTACATTAATATCCAAAAGTTTAAGTACATTAGCATGCCTAAAAAGCCCGGGAAAAATGGAAGTACTAAAATATTTTTGACAAAGTACGAGTGTTAATATTGACACGATAGAAAGTTCGTTTTGCCTTGTTGAGACAAGATTCCATAAACGCAGATGGATAACACAAATCACTTCCAATACCGTTGATTTTTCCAATTCGGCATCGATGTATTCCGGACTGGCGATCCTAAGGGCGCGGAGAAACATTGATGAAAATATGGCCTTCTTAATGGGGTATCATGTCCCGAGTAAAAGTGTACGTAGGACAAATTGTTTGTCGTTTTCCGATAGATACTAAACTTAAAACCTGGCTTTCCCTATGTACACGCACATCCAAAATGGGATTGAATTGTCTTGCTCAACTTCTAAAGTAAACTTAATGGAGGGGACTTGATCATTTAACTGAAGGAGGAAGCTATCCAGGTCACGATTCATGGGCCAGATACACAAAATATCATCGACGTACCGCAACCAAGGGATGCCAACCCCCAGGATTCTCGGAATATAGGTAATTTCGAAAAACTCCATATAAATATTGGAGAGGAGGGGCGATAAGGGGCGATAAACGTTTTCGCAATAGCCTCTCACAATTAAAAAAAGATGGGGAGCTCCATATTACTAAAGCAGACAAGGCTAACACCATAGTTATTATGGACAAAGTGGACTACATCGGAAAGATGAACGAGCTTCTCCAGGACCCCGCCACATACACCAAACTTAGGAAGAACCCGCAGGATGACGTCATCAAATCATTTAATAGTGGCTTGAAACGCCTTCTCAAAGATCATAAGAACTTAATTCCGCTTTTCATGTCCACTTCACCTGCTCTGCCCTACCTTTACGGTCTTATTAAAACCCACAAACCTGGTAACCCTATGCGCCCTATTATTAGCTCGGTGGGCTCTATTACTTATAAACTCTCCAAATGGCTTGTCAAAGTCTTGTCCCCCATTCTCGGAACTATCTCTGATTCACATGTAAAAAATTCCATGGATCTTACGGAAAAATTGAATAATGTACGTACTGAAACTAACGATAAATTGATTAGTTTTGATGTTTGTTCATTGTTTACAAAAGTGCCGATTGACGATATGCTTGACTTTCTCTCCCAAGAATTACATAAGTATGACCTGCCACTACCTTCACACATTGTTTTGGAACTCATTAAGCTTTGCATCAAAGACTGTAAATTCACTTTCAATAACGAGTATTATCAACAAG
>JAJOZX010001146.1:550000-560000 GCA_023014485.1 Bathynomus jamesi | reverse complement strand
TTTACAACCAATTTTATAGATAATGCCTGAATTATTGGTAGGGCTATTTTTTACTATGATTTTTCACAATATGTTATATGAAAATACTACATTAATATCCAAAAGTTTAAATACATTAGCAATGCCTAAAAAGCCCGGGAAAAATGGAAGTACTAAAATATTTTTTGACAAAGTACGAGTGTTATTATTGACGCGATAGAAAGTTCGTTTTGCCTTGTTGAGACAAGATTCCATAAACGCAGTCTTGTCCCCCATTCTTGGAACTATCTCTGATTCACATGTAAAAAATTCCATGGATCTTACTGAAAAATTGAATAATGCACGTACTGAAACTAACGATAGATTGATCAGTTTGACGTTTGTTCATTGTTTACAAAAGTGCCGATTGACGATATGCTTGACTTTCTCTCCCAAGAATTACATAAGTATGACCTGCCACTACCTTCACACATTGTTTTGGAACTTATTAAGCTTTGCATCAAAGACTGTAAATTCACTTTCAATAACGAGTATTATCAACAAGTTTTTGGGATGGCCATGGGCAACCCCCTGTCGCCCCTCCTCTCCAATATTTATATGGAGTTTTTCGAAATCACTTACATTCGAGAATCCTGGGGGTTGGCATCCCTTGGTTGCGGTACGTCGACGATATTTTGTGTATCTGGCCCATGAATCGTGACCTGGATAACTTCCTCCTTCAGTTAAATGATCAAGTCCCCTCTATTAAGTTTACTTTAGAAGTGGAACAAGACAATTCAATCCCATTTTTGGATGTGCGTGTACATAGGGAAAGCCCAGGTTTTAAGTTTAGTATCTATCGAAAAAAAAAAAAAATTTGTCCTACGTACACTTTTACTCGGGACATGACACCCCCACTAAGAAGGCCATTTTTTCTTCAATGTTTCTCCGCGCCCTTAGGATCGCCAGTCCGGAATACATCGATGCCGAATTAGAAAAAATCAACGGTATTGGAAGTGATCTGTGTTATCCATCTGCATTTATGGAATCTTGTCTCAACAAGGCAAAACGAACTTTCTATCGTGTCAATAATAACACTCGTACTTTGTCAAAAAATATTTTAGTACTTCCATTTTTCCCGGGCTTTTTAGGCATTGCTAATGTATTTAAACTTTTGGATATTAATGTAGTATTTTCATATAACAATATTGTGAAAAATATCAGAGTAAAAAATAGCCCTACCAATAATTCAGGCATTATCTATAAAATTGGTTGTAAACAATGTGATTCCTTTTACATAGGTCAGACGGGAAAGGATTTGCACACACGTATAAAACAGCATCAATATTCCGTTAGAACAGGACAATTGTCCAGTGCCCTTTTTGTCCATTTCTCAGAGTTATCCCACTGTATTGATTGGAATAATGCTTCAGTTTTATTCCACTCTAGCAACATTGTTAATAGAAATATTCTTGAGTCTGCCATTATCCAACTAACAAATAACTTCAACATAAGCAAAGGTCTTTTTCAACTCGATCCTGTTGTTTTGAATTCCTTCAGAACAGATTTAGATAAGAAAGGTAGAACGCTAAATCTTTGGTAAAATTTGTATGCCACCCTAATAACTTTTATTTTTCAATTTTTACATACAAAAATAGGGGCAGAGTGCTAAAACCCGGGCAGATTTCCAGTATAAATTTGTATATATATATATTTTTTTTATCTATAACATTGTTTGGAAACAAATCTTTTAATTTGTGCTAAAAATCGATAATTGTTCAATTTTTATATACAAAAGAGCAGAGTGCTAAAACTTGGGCAGATTTCCAGTATAAATTTGTATATATGTATTTTGTTTTTTTTATCTATAACATTGTTTGGAAACAAATCTTAATCTTGTGCTAAAAATCGATAGTTTTCCTTATAAATTTGTGTGCCCCCTTCCACAATCCTTTAATTTCGTTTCTCCGTTTATTGTATATATATATTTTTTTTTTCTCTTTCTGTAACCTATATATAGGCTGTAATTCTTTATGTACTTCAGTGTTCCTGAGGATGTCATTAGACGAAAGCGCTTGAGCACCATCTGTGTTTCCTTTCCTTCGTGGTTTTATTCATCATATATATACAGGGGTTAGACAAAATAATATGAACACCTTGATAAATGGCGGGTTTTATTCTTAATATGGAGTTGGTCCTCCTTTAGCGGCAATAACAGCTGCAATGCGTCGGGGAATTGATTCATACAGCTTTTGGACAGTGGCTAGAGGAATCCTGAGCCATTCTTCGAGCAAACCCTGCTCCAGTTCCTCCAAAGACGCCGGCGGTGGGAATCGGCTTCTGACCTGCTGCTCCAACTGACACCACAGATGCTCGATAATGTTAAGATCCGGGGATTGTGGAGGCCAATCCAAGCGTTCTACTTCACTAACATGCTCTTCAAACCAGTTTTTAACGACCCCAGCGGTGTGGATTGGTGCATTATCATCCTGGAAGACGGCGCCGCCATTGGGAAACAGCGTTTGGACCATGGGATGGACCTGGTTAACCCTACCATGCAGTACTACAGCTGGGCCAAGAGTATTCCACGATATTGCTGCCCAAACCATCACAGATCCGCCTCCATGCTTAACGGTTGGGGTCAGGCAGTCGGGGCCATAAGCATCTTCAGGCTGTCTCCAGACGTAAACTCGACCGGAACATGGAAATAACGTAAAGGAGGATTCGTCGGAGAAGACGACATTCTTCCACCGGTCCATTGACCAATTCTTATGGTCATTACACCATTTTCTGCGCCGCTCAATGTTGATGTGCGAAAGGAAGGGTTTGGCAATTGCAGCCCTCCCATGGTATCCAGCTCCATGGAGCTCGCGACGTACAGTTCTGGTCGATACCGGGCTTGCAAGATGCTGGTTAAGCTCTGCAGTCACTTTTGGAGCTGTGGTCTTATGGTTCTTTATCACAATGCGCTTTAGCACCCGGCGATCTCGATCACACAGCTTCTTCTTGCGTCCACTATTGCATTTGTCGGTGCTTGTCTTTCCATGGTTTTGGTATGCAGACATGACCATAGAGACAGTTCCTCTGGATACATTGAACATCTGAGCGGTTTTCGTCACGATGCACCAGCCATCCGCGCTCCGACAATTTGCCCTCTTTGGAAGTCTGACAGGTCTTTCATAACTGCTAATTCATAATTCACTCAGATCTGTAAAAACAACGTGAGGGTTATAACATGACGTATACACTCTCTGTTACGCATTTAAATAGGTTTGCCAGTCATTTGACCGTTTACTTTGTGTCTGAGCAGTCCGTAAAGATAACCGGTGAAATCGGCAGGTGTTCATATTATTTTGTCTAACCCCTGTATATATATACCTTTCCTTTCAAACTTTCAAATGTTCCGCGCGATGATTCCTCATTTCACGAAGGTCAAGCTTGTCGCCCCTCCTCTCGAGTTGGTCTGGTGAAGTAATGAGTTGGTTTCTTGTACTCTCCACCTCACATAGCTAGATACGTCCGGCTCATCGGGGATTGTTCTGAGCCAGGCGTCTAATCTTCTTTTGAAGATATCCACTGGATATATATATATATATATATATATATATATTGTGTGGAGTTTCACTATATATATATATATATATATAGAAACGACGTAAGTATAGAGGAGCGTTCTGCACAAGAGGAAGAGAAATAACGAACAAATGAAAAATGAGGTGAACCGCCCGGGAAACGAACCCAGGATCTTCCGATTGCCGGTCAGATGCGCTATCCATTACACCACGGGCCTCGATCAGTCATAAGTCGAAATTCTCCTACATAGGGCAGAAACCAATGCCCTGAGAGGGCACCCTCGCAAATCGTGAATATGTACATTTAACTGCAATGACCACGCAGTATATTAATGTATAGAAACGACGTAAGTATAGAGGAGCGTTCTTGCACACCAGAAGAGAAATAACGAACAAATGAAAAATGAGGTGAACCGCCTTTTGTTGAAATCTTCCATAATTGTTGTTGTTAGTGTTAAAGTTCTGAGTTTAATTTTATGATGTTGAGCGAGTTAAATTACTGTAATAAATTTTTTTTTATTCAACCTGTGACGCAGGTTGAATTAAAAATTTACAATGTTTTTAGTTAGGATAGGCCCTGAGTCGTGACCGGACAGCTCATACCAGGACAACACATACCCGGACAACTCAGACCCGGACAACTCAGACCCGACAACTCATACCTAGGACAACTCATACCTAGGACAACTCATACTCTCTTCAACAATTACCACCCCAAGTTGATCTTTTCATCTATATCCACCCCGAAAGTTTAAACTCTGCAAATTAACCAAAATAAGATAAGAAAACAATAACAACAATTTATTATTTATTGAAAACATATAATAAATAGAGAACCATTATTTACATAAGATAAAATTTGAATGCCCGGTTAGGTCAACTGTACGCCTTGACGATTGGTTAGGTTTAGTCGTGATGTTTCGTTAGTTTAACGAAAATATCACGACTAAACCTAACCAATCGTCAAGGGCGTACAGTTGACCTAACTGGGCATTCAATGAACCCAACCGGGTATTCAGTTGATCTAACCGGGCATTCAATGAACCTAACTGGGCATATATATATATATATATATATATTATATATATGGGAATGAACTCAGAATGGTTCCCTGAGTTTTTTATGATACACACAGACCGTGCATGGAAAAAGGAACTCTTCTGGGATAATTAAATCCACTATAGTCCGAATAAGTAATGGTAAATGACAAATACCATAGTTTTCTTTTTCATGATGCAAGCCCGACGTGGGAACGGGTCTCTCGCAAAGAGGTCCCATAAATATAGCTTCCCTCACCAGCTATCTGCAAAGCAGACAGGATCCAGCTTTGGGACATGGATCTAGGGTTTAAAGCAGCCTAGCCCCACTACATTTAGAACCTCAATATAAGTAAAAGACTCGTTGCCCCTTTTTCTTTGATTTATTCAATCCGACGTGAATGCAACGAGTTTTACTTATATGAGGTTCTAAATGTAGTGGGGCTAGGCTGCTTTAAACCCTAGATCCATGTCCCAAAGCTTGATCCTGTCTTTTGCAGATAGCTGGTGAGGGAAGCTATATCTATGGGACCTCTTTGCGAGAGACCCGTTGCCCACGTCGGGCTTGCATCATGAAAAAGAAAACTATGGTATTTGTCATTTACCATTACTTATTCGGACTATAGTGGATTTAATTATCCCAGAAGAGTTCCTTTTCCATGCACGGTCTGTGTGTATCATATATATATATATATATATATATTATATAATATATATAATATATATATATATATATATATATATATAACTTGCATGAATTTTAAATGTTTAAATTTAATTTTAATTTTACAAAATAAATGTTTTCATTAATTTTAAAAATAAATGTTTTCATTTCAAAATGTTTTCATTAATAATGCATGAATTCTAAATGTTTAAATTTAATTTTTAATTTTACAAAATAAATGTTTTCATTAATTTTTCATTTTTTTTCTGGTCCTATGTATGAGTTGTCCTAGGTATGAGTTGTCCTAGGTATGAGTTGTCCTAGGTATGAGTTGTCCGGGTATGAGTTGTCTGGGTATGAGTTGTCCTGGTATGAGCTGTCCTGGTATGAACTGTCCTAGAACCGCCTTGAGTGTAAAGAATAAGGAACCGACAAGGAAATGAAGATTTCTCTATTTCATCATTTATCAATAAAAACCCATTACAAACCTGTTTTAAAACTGCAAATGTAACTTTAACTCTTGATTGAACATTTGAAACCCTTAAGGTTGTTGTTGTGGGACAAAGTAGAGCAAGAAAAATAAAAATACATGATAGCTGATAAAACCCTTATACTATATACATACCTTAAAATTGTATTTGTGACATCTAAAGTAATTAATTTTTGGTCTTGGTCAAGTAAAGGTCACATCACCAATGCAAAAGAGATGTTCGATTGGTACAAATCTAATATTATGGTATACAATTCTGTACATGATTTGGCTAAAATTGAGGAAAAATGCTAATTTATTTGAGTTAGAAAAAAGGTATTCCTTAATTAAGACAATCCCAGGACCCCGTTCATATCACTGATTTAGACCTTCATCAACAGGCATTAAACTGTACAAAATTTCTAGTGATGAAAATTTCTTTAACGTACAAACTTTCCTTCCTCAATGTTACACAAGAAATGTGGCTTACCAATATAAACCTGGTACATATGTGGCCTGTTTCTATGAAGGTGACTGGTTTGTTGGAAACATAGTTTAAGTGTGTGATACTGAGAAGGATCTATTAGTAAATTTCATGAAAAAGAATCCTTTTAAATGGCCTGAACAAGAGGACGTTTGCTGATTCCATTCAACATGTTTTTGTGTTCAATTGAACCACCTACAGTTGCTGAGAAAGTGGGGAGACAGTACAAGTTATCAAATGATTGTTTATCTAAAATTGAGGAGTATTTAAAAAAAAAGCCTAAGTAGCTACAGACCTGTATCAGGCTGAATAATAAATTGTCAATTTATGGCTGTGAGGCCATGGAGTGTTGAAGACAATCAGACTTAAAGCCTGAGTACAATAATAAATTCCTGAGTCAGTGTCTAAACATAAGAGTTATTAGCTGTATATAAGTTTACATACGAATTTACATAAAACAACACATATTAAAAAAGAATATGAACTTATAGCCATGCAAATGTAGTAATAATCTAGGTATATGTCTTTTTTTTATGAGTAAAACTTATTTAGATAATTTAACATTTGTGAATTTACTTACAAGTAATAAAATGGAAGTAAAATTAAAATTCAATGTTGTAAAAAGAAATAGGCCCTTAGTAGGCTGTGGCTTAATTCATTTGGTGACCGTAGTTAGGGATACTGGAAAGATTTAAAGGAACTAGGCATGTTTAGTTTTGAGAGACATGAAGAGAGATATGATACGATGTTTAAAATGTTTTCAGGTTTGGACACTTTAGATGTACATAACTTTTTCTCACTAGATACTGATGGGATAACTTGTGGGCATAATAAGAAAATTAGAAAAACAGACTTGTGACTTGATCTAACAAAAATACTTCTTTACTCATAGAGTAGTAGATTTTTGGAATGACTTGCCATATGATGTGGTAAAACAGTAGCTCATTAGTTAATTTTAGAAAAAATTAGACACTTCCCTATGAATGAAAATACTGCGTGGTCATTGCAGTTAAATGTACATATCACGATTTGCGAGGGTGCCCTCTCAGGGCATTGGTTTCTGCCCTATGTAGGAGAATTTCGACTTATGACTGATAGAGGCCCGTGGTGTAATGGATAGCGCATCTGACCGGCAATCGGAAGATCCTGGTTCGTTTCCCGGGCGGTTCACCTCATTTTTCATTTGTTCGTTATTTCTCTTCCTCCTGTGCAGAACGCTCCTCTATACTTACGTCGTTTCTATACAATATACTCTGCGTGGTCATTGCAGTTAAATGTACATATTCACGATTTGCGAGGGTGCCCTCTCAGGGCATTGGTTTCTGCCCTATGTAGGAGAATTTCGACTTATGACTGATCGAGGCCCGTGGTGTAATGGATAGCGCATCTGACCGGCAATCGGAAGATCCTGGGTTCGGTTCCCGGGCGGTTCACCTCATTTTTCATTTGTTCGTTATTTCTCTTCTCGTGTGCAGAACGCTCCTCTATACTTACGTCTTTCTATACATTAATATACTGCGTGGTCATTGCAGTTAAATGTGTGTATATATATATATATATATATATATATATATATATGAATAAAACCACGAAGGAAAGGAAACATAAAATGGTGCTCAAGCGCTTTCGTCTAATGACATCCTCAGGAACACTGAAGTACATAAAAGGGTTACAGCCTATATATAGGTTACAGAAAGGAAAAAAAAAAGAAAAGAAAAATAAAATAATATATATATATATATACACATATATATATATATATATATATATATATATATATATATATATATATATATATATGCAATAAACGGAGAAGTAAAAATAAAATTAAAAATTAAAGGATTATCAGAGAGGCATACAGATTTGTAAGGAAAAAGTATCGATTTTTAGCACAAGATCAAATGAATTATAAAAATACAAATTTATACTGGAAATCTGCCCGGGTTTTAACACTGCCTTTTTTTGGTTAAGTTTCGATATATATAAAAATAAAATGAAATTAAAAGTTAATAAAGTAGCATACAAGTTTACCAAAGATTTAGCGTTTCTACCCTTCTTATCTAAATCTGTTTTGAAGGAATTCAAAACAACAGGATCGAGTTGAAAAGACCTTTGCTTATGTTGAAGTTATTTGAAAGTTGGATAATGGCAGACTCAAGAATATTTCATTAACAATGTTGCTAGAGTGGAATAAACTGAGCATTATTCCATCAATACAGTGGGATAACTCTGACAAATGGACAAAAAGGCACTGGACAACTGTCCTGTTCTAACGGAATATTGATGTTGTTTTTATACGTGTGTGAAAATCCTTTCCCGTCTGACCTATGTAAAAGGAATCACATTGTTTACACCCAATTTTATAGATAATGCCTGAATTATTGGTAGGGCTATTTTTTACTATGATATTTTCACAATATTGTTATATGAAAATTCTACATTAATATCCAAAAGTTTAAGTACATTAGCAATGCCTAAAAAGCCAGGGAAAAATGGAAGTACTAAAATATTTTTTGACAAAGTACGAGTGTTATTATTGACACGATAGAAAGTTCATTTTGCCTTGTTGAGACAAGATTCCATAAACGCAGATGGATAACACAGATCACTTCCAATACCGTTGATTTTTCTAATTCGGCATCGATGTATTCCGGCTGGCGATCCTAAGGGCGCGGAGAAACATTGATGAAAAAATGGCCTTCTTAGTGGGGGTCATGTCCCGAGTAAAAGTGTACGTAGGACAAATTGTTTGTTGTTTTCCGATAGATACTAAACTTAAAACCTGGCTTTCCCTATGTACACGCACATCCAAAAATGGGATTGAATTGTCTTGTTCCACTTCTAAAGTAAACTTAATGGAGGGGACTTGATCATTTAACTGAAGGAGGAAGTTATCCAGGTCACGATTCATGGGCCAGATACACAAAATATCGTCGACGTACCGCAACCAAGGGATGCCAGTCCCCAGGATTCTCGGAATGTAAGTAATTTCGAAAAACTCCATATAAATATTGGAGAGGAGGGGCGATAAGTGCATTATTCAATTTTTCAGTAAGATCCATGGAATTTTTTACATGTGAATCAGAGATAGTTCCGAGAATGGGGGACAAGACTTTGACAAGCCATTTGGAGAGTTTATAAGTAATAGAGCCCACCGAGCTAATAATAGGGCGCATAGGGTTGCCAGGTTTGTGGGTTTTAATAAGACCGTAAAGGTAGGGCAGAGAAGGTGAAGTGGACATGAAAAGCGGAATTAGTCCTTATGATCTTTGAGAATGCGTTTCAAGCCACTATTAAATGATTTGATGACGTCATCCTGCGGGTTCTTCCTAAGTTTGCTGTATGTGGCGGGGTCCTGGAGAAGCTCGTTCATCTTTCCGATGTAGTCCACTTTGTCCATAATAACTATCGTGTTAGCCTTGTCTGCTTTAGTAATATGGAGCTCCCCATCTTTTTTTAATTGTGAGAGGCTATTGCGAAAACGTTTAGGAAAGTTATCTTCGTAATTACTATTCGCCGCACTATAAACGAGGCCTTTAACAATGTTAAACAAATACTGAGGGAGATTACACTGTTTTTCAAAACACGCGAGACTAACAAATTTGTAAAGCTGAAGGTTTTTTAACAATAAAAAAGGACATACCATATCCAAGGGCACTTTTTGCATCGTCACTAATGTTTTTCGAAAAAAGGTTCAAAACACACTTTGAGCTTGCTTTTTTACTCCACTGACTATTTCGAAAAAGACTTTTAATTTTTCGATCCAAAATATTACGAAGTGAAGTAGTTCTCCGACGCAACTCGTTGTAAATTTCA
>JAJOZX010001146.1:505000-547500 GCA_023014485.1 Bathynomus jamesi | reverse complement strand
TAAGTCGCTTTGCCTTCGTATTATAACGAAACTCACTCCGGTAAATCGACTTATGGACCACCCTGTACATTACACAATAGATAAGGAAGGGCCAATAGGAAAGTGAGAATGAGACGAAAACATAAATCAGATAAATGAGCGCCACTCGACTCGCGCGCAGCTGCCTGTGTTTAATTAACTGTGTTTATCAATGTACAGTAGATACTTTGCAGTTATTTAATTTAATCATAAGTAAATTTATTACACGTGTCATTTCATTTTAGGAAATATGCAGTGATATACGTTGATTTTTATCTTGGCAGCCCCTATCTTCTTTTTCCCAGAAGACCTTTAATAATAAATGTCGCGATTCGCATTATTACGAGGTCCCCGGGAACGTATTCTCAGGAAAATATGGTTTTAATATATATATATATATATATATATATATACAGGATACATTGTGGCCGTGCCAAAACAACGCTTCCAGTCGATCAGCCACAATGGGTCTGGGTAGATTTTGGATGAGCGACCGTCATCTGCATCCAAATGATGTAACGACCCACGGTGGTTCGGATTCCACGTAAAACTGCTGTAGGTCTCCTCCGTCACATTACTTTTGCTTTTACAAAGGAGTTTAAACAGCCCCCAAAACACACGCCCCTCTCTCTCTCTCTCTCTCTCTCTCTCTCTCTCTCTCTCTCTCTCTCTCTCTCTCAATTCCACTAATACTCTTTTGCACAAGCTGTGAAATTAATACGAAAGGAACACAGTCCTAAATCTATATTATAATAAGAGAGCTGTCCGTCTGTCCGTCTGTCCGTCTGTCCGTCACACTTTCAGAAATTGTGAGAAAAAATTGTGAGAAAAAATTTCAGAAATTGTAAAAAAAATTCAGAAATTGTATTACGGGCGGCAATGTGAAGCTCAAGATTTTCATGACTGTGTTCTTTTCTGTAGTTTAGCAATGAGGGAAGGGTGGGGGTGGGGGTAATGGGGGAGGGGTGGGGTAATGGGGAGGGGTGGAGGTAATGGGGGAGGGAGTTAGCCCCCAAGTTGTATGAATGGGGGTGAGGAGGTTTTGGGAGATACCAGATTCCGAAATGTTGACACAATGTGAAGCTCAAAATTTTCACGGCTGGGTTCTTTTTTTGTAGTTTAGCCTGTCTAACCGTCAGCGAAGCGGCGGGAACTGTACTAGTCTTTATAAACGCGAGAATCTTATTCCAGATGACATAAGAGTAAGATAGAAAATAACCGAAGAGTAGGATAGAATATCGTCCATAAACCATTACCTTTTCAATGAAGAATTAGCCTTTAACGTATTTTCTTCACAAGCTTTTAGTCCAGTAATTTTAAATATATTAAATAAATAAATAAATTACTGAGATAAATATTTACATAATACAAAATTAATAAATAAATAAACAATCCAGTTATTTACTTTATATCTTCTATATTATGAACTCCATTAGTGTTGTTATGAAATCATTCAGTTGTTATGATGTGGGCTAAAAATTCTATATAATAATTACCCTAATTAATTACAGAGATTCTACGTAGCTTTGTTTACATGTTATTTTGAAGTAGAGTTTGTTTGTGGAAAATACTGCTGATGATATATATACAATATTCACACGGTTATCCGTAATTCATTTAACTGTGAATCGAGTTAACCGTGATTTACTAATTGCGACCATTGTGCGCTTATCCGTGATCGTGATAACGAGTTAATCATGATTTGGTGCGGTGTTTAGATCCGCGGTTCGGAATGTTAGCAGGGACCGGAATCTTCGGGGGCGGATGAGCTTTACGTCTTCTGGTGAGTACAAACAACTTGACTGTATATTATACTGTAACAGAATAATACCGTACTGTGTGTGGTGGCCCGCGAGGTGGAAGGCCAATCAGTAGTGACGGGCAGCAGCGGCTGCACCACCTGCCCACCAGCAGGATATACTGAGTGAAATCGGGTTATCCGTGATCATGGACTGCCCCTTATTCAAGGGTAACTGAGTGACTACTGTAAACATATTATTATTACTGCATGTAATAATAATGATAATATTATTGTTATTATTATTATTATTATTATTATTATTATTATTATTATATCACTTTCTTTACGTTTCAAGCTTATATGAAAATGAAATGAAATGAAAAGGTTTATTGGTAGACTACAGTCCATATGACAAATATTATTAATACAATGACAGTTCACATACTAAGGATAGAAATATATACAGTTGATTAGAAATAATACAGTAATGTCGGAGTTAAGTGGAGCTACAGACAGACGTTTTCGTACCAAGAAGTCCATAGCTTAGAGAATAAACGGCAGGACTCATGGATAGCTTGGATAATCGGGTTGGTTGATTTTTTAATTATTTGCATTAGACTGTATTGAGCGTATCTTGTTACCTCCGGGAAGCTCGGGACATTGCGGGTAGCAAACATTTGCGAAGCTGAGCATCCCGGGGGGTAATTTATGTAAGAGTCTAAAAGACCTGTTGTACAGCAAATTTAGCGTTCTGTCAGAACTTTTTTTATAATTCACCCACAGTTGCTGTCCGTATATATTACTACAGAAAGTACGAAAGAGAGTGTCTTTAGTTTCACTTGTACAGAACCGAAGGTTTCTTATATAGTCATATTCACTTTAGCACAAAGGCTTCGAGATTGTTTTCTTATATCCGAGTCATCACTCAAGGAGTTGGTAATAGTTTGACCCAAATACTCAAACTCTTGTACTTCCTCAATTACTTCTCCTTTCATTTTAAACCTAATGTCAGCTGGCTGATTATAAACTTTTAGGATGAAATTGCATAACCTTAGTTTTTGTAACATTAAAAAGAATATCATGTTTCTGCGAATACACTTCGCAGACTTTTAGTAGCCGATCCAGACCTTTAACAGAGGAACTTATTAACACCATATAGTCGGCATAAACTAAGTTATTTATCCTTGTGTTATCGATACAATATTCCACTGTTGCCTCATTAAGTGAAGCAATTAATCCGTCAATATACACATTAAACAGCATAGGGGAGAGCAAGGAGCCTTGTCTCACCCCGCAAGAGGAGCCAAAACATTCGGATAGTACATTGCCCCCACCTAACGGTAAAAGATTGGTGGGAATACCAGAGTTTCAATAAATTTAATATGTACATGAGAACCTTCCTGTCTTCTAGTTTTGCAAATAAAATATTGTGTTTCACTCTATCATATGCCTTACTTATATCTAGGAAACAGTTATAAATAGTTGAATTACTGTCAATGTATTTAGATATTGTGTCTTTAAGTACATAGATACACAGGGTCAGTTGAGTGAGACCTTTTAAAACCAAACTGATTAGGAGATATCCATAGGTAATCATTTAATCGGAGTAACAAGAGTTTTTCTAGTAGTTTCGAGAAGCAGGAAGCGACAGCAATAGGCCTGTAATTATTGCTGGACAGAATGTTTCCATACTTATTTTTGACCAGGGGCAAGATATATACCCTCATGAACTCTGCAGGGATATGGCTATGAGCGAGCATGGCTGATAAGAGCAATGCTATATGCAGAAATACTACGTCATTAACATATTTTAAGTGCTCATTCGATAGGTCATCTACCCCTGACGCAAAACCAGTCTTTAACTCTTTAATTAACCTCTTTACTCCAGGAACTGAAATGAAAGTATTTTCCCTTGTCTTTCCCACAGGCGTTTCGCTGTAATCTATCTTAAGATTATCCCTATTCACACTGTTAAGAATGTTAGAGTAGTGTTTTTTCCACAGCTTTGGAATTTCATCCTCCCCCGACAACCCATCGATTGTCGGAGGGAGGACACTTTTGACACCCGTTTGATTCTTAACAAATTTCTTAACAAGTATATATACGAGTATGTATGTATATACAGTATATATATATTATATAATATATATATATATATATATATATATATATAGAGAGAGAGAGAGAGAAGAGAGAGAGAGAGAGAGAGAGAGAGAGAGAGAGAGAGAGAGAGAGAGAGGGTGGCTCAAACGTCGCGCACCATAGGAATTTTCAGTGTTGACTATAATACGAATATATTATTTTTTTCTTTTAGGTAGGGAATGGCTGCGAAATTACCAACAGACGAGAGGGTGAGCTTGGTTTTAATGTATGGAATACCAAGTACTACAAATCGATGACTCGGTACAGAATTTAAATTCTGTACCCATTCATCGATTTGTAGTACCTGGTATTCCATACATTAAAATCAAAAAATCAAACTTACCCTCTCGTCTATTGTTAACTTCGCAGCCATCCCCTACCTAAAAGAAAAAAATAATATATTATAGTCAACACTGAAAATTCCCATATATATATATATATATATATATATATTATATATATATATATATATATATATATATATATATATATATATATATATATATATATATATATATATATATATATATATATAAGGGAAATGAGTATTCCGGTGTATTGTACGCCTTAAGAGCTAATTTAAACTTTATCCTATCAAAAGTTGAATTTTTTCCTTTCTTTTCATTGTAGGAAAAAATTTTCAAAACTTAAAAATGTTGACCCTACTCCCCAAACTCCTCTTCCACTTCTGGCCCCAAGCCCTCTGGACCCCTCAAAGAAAAAGTGACCTTAATATAGTTTCTTTTTTTTCAATTTATTTTTAAAGTTATTTATTATCCTGTATGTTTCCTTGTTTTCATTTTGTGGCTTCAGCTTTCGTGAGATTCTCAGAAGAGAATAAACAATTTGCATTTTAATATTTGTGGGCACGTAGTGAAACAGAGTGTGTGTGTGTGTGTGTGTGTGTGTGTGTGTGTGTGTGTGTGAAGTAAATTTTGGGTATTTTTTCGTTAAATAACTATCATTTAGCCCTAACTAAATAAATTTAGCTCAGTTATAATCACCGTAGACAATAGTTATTATTTCAGTAACGGCTGTAAGATTGGACATAATTTACATAATATTCTACCTAAATTTTGTGTTCTATGACGTCAACAAGAAATGTATTAAAAATAGCGATGACATGCTTCTATTTTTATTTCTTTTAGCTTGTATATGCCTTCGCAATTGTACACCCACCATGGATCAGGGAGAAGCATGCGCACATACAAAAACGTGCATAGTGAAATATTATTTGAAAAAAAATTAAAATGGCTTTGTAGTTTTAATTTTTAAATTTTTTTTTAATAGCAATTCCGTTTTGCCGTGCTGACCATTGTAAAAAAAACTGAAAAATTGTAATTGGTCCATCGCTTGATCGTTTAGAGTGACTGACTGACAACCTCTCTATACTTTGAAGGGCAAAAATTACTCAACTTTTGAGTTGTTTTTAAGCCAAATGCATAGCGTACAAAAACAATAGTCTAGAAACAGTTGGGCAATAAAAGGAACTATTTCAGAGTTTGTATAAAAATGAAAATGAAACTATAATAAATATTCAGTTTAGCGGCCACTTCGTTTTTGGCAAAGTTGAAACCACGCCCATGAACCCCGGTTGGCTGAAAGTTGATGACGTAAAAAATTACGATCCAATCTTGCACTGACACTTAACCAAACATAAAATTCACCCTGCATTACTCTGTCATCTAATGTTATTGAGAGGGGCGTGATTTCGACTTCGCCTTCAAAAGAGGTGGCCGCTAAACTAAATATTAGCCGAAACTACTTTTTACTTCTTTATCTATTTCTGTTATATTATTTTACATATATTTATAAACACAACTTACAATTTCCCTTCGCGGACTTTGCACGAGGGGATTCTTTTCAATTGCCATCTTGCAAAGTGCGTATATATCATATATAACACAAGTGAAAAAATAGTCTTTTACTTTTGTAGGATATATATGGCGTAGTTTTGAATTTTACCTGAAATCTGATACCTTCATATATAAATATTATATTTATTTAAATAAAATAAAGCTCAGTAGTTAATTTAACATGGGAATAAAACAGAAGCTCTCAAGTTTCCACTGAACTTCTCATCAGTCAGAAATAAAAGAATTAAAAATGTTTTTTAAGTTTTTAATTAAAGATATATAATACCATAAAATGTTACGTCACACTTCAACATATCTTCCATCTTTTCCATCTTTAGTAAGTCAACGTTCAACACTATTTATCAAGTAATAAAACATTTTCAGTTTGTTGCAATGATTTGCTAGACTGTTGTTTTGATTCGCTCCTTCATGCTGGAAAATTATTTAGTTCACAAGGTTTAAGGTTGTGAACCGAGAGGGCAAAAGAGGTTCTGAAACACTGTAAGGTAGCTCGCTCTATTTACAATCGCCTTTCCAAAAAAGAAAGCGCCCAGTGACCTGACTACTTTCGTAGTTTACTCGGCTTTTCACTTACTCAAATGTAAGTCTATTAACACTGTTACTGAGATGAAGAAATGTTGCTTTATCTGAAAAATGGTACAACTGCTCTAAAAAGTTATATGGAATCTCTGATTTTCGTGACAAATTGGTTCACAAAAGACATCCACAAAGGTAACCTGAATGTATGTTAAATCTCATTTACATCATCTTGCTTTTCTCTTTTTTGTTCTTATTTGATTCTATTTATTTATTGCTATCTGGGTAATCCGGATAAATTAACCGTAAAAATTGCGTTCTCTTTCATTATTTTCTTGGTAGTAACTCAAGAACAATTGAGTTTTCTTTCGTTATTTTCTTGGTAGTAACTCAAAAAAAAAATTGCGTTTTGTTTCGTTATTTTCTCGGTAGTAACCCAAGCGAAATTGCGTTTTCTTTCATTATTTTCTTGGTAGTAACCCAAGAGAAATTGCGTTTTCTTTCATTATTTTCTTGGTAGTAACCCAAGAAAAATTGCGTTTTCTCTCATTATTTTCTTGATAGTAACCCAAGAAAAATTGCGTTTTCTCTCATTATTTTCTTGGTAGTAACCCAAGAGAAATTGCGTTTGCTTTCATTATTTTCTTGGTAGTAACCCAAGAAAAATTGTATTTTCTCTCATTATTTTCTTGGTAGTAACCCAAGAAAAATTGCGTTTTCTCTCATTATTTTGTTGGTAGTGACCCGAGAAAAATTGCGTTTTCAAGTCATTATTAAATTTCTATAGAAACATACGTTCAAAATATGTTCACATTACTTGGGTTCTGATAAGCGTACAGAACCATTAAGCAGGTGTTTAATATATAAAAAATAACTGATATTTAATTTTTTCTTGCTGAGGTTACAACCATTCCGTCATTGATGGATCATACGCCATTGATGGATTATCGGTCAGTGATGAATTATCTATCAGTGAGTGATCATTTGTCACTTTCACTTCATTGATCCTTTGATTTCTTATGCTATTCAAGACTTTCACATTATAAAGAAGAAAATTTCGTAGGAGCTCCTAAGTTAATTTTGTTTTTAGTCTTTAAAATTTTGTTCGCGGTCGAGCTCAGAAACGATTTTAATAATAGAGTGAGAACCAAGCCTGTATATAAAGGCGTCTTCCAGAGACAATTTCCAAGGAATTCAGCGTTGACATAATTGTGTAAACTCAGAAAATATTTTACCTGCGAGATTATTCCAGATGATGTGGAAACACCGTTATATACGCCAAAAACAAGTAAGTTGATTACAAAATCCAAGGTTAACCATTTCAAAAGTTATCCATGGTTGTAAGAAAGGCGTTCTTTATGTGTGTGTGTGTGTGTGTGTTTGTGTGTGTGTGTGTGTGTGTGTGTGTGCGTGTAAAACTCTTTCGTTCACGAATATATTTTCTTCAACCAAAAAGTACAGAATTTATTGTTATTCAAAACTAAACATTTTAGTAATTAGTCACTTAATAACAAACATAACAAACATAACAAACAAAATAACAAACATCAAGAAGCGTTTGTAAAAAAAATTGTATCTTAGTACAATATATATTATTATTTCTTATGGGACCTGAGCAGTGTCCCACTATAACTGAAATGGTTAATACAGTACAATATATTTGGACAATTTTTTCCTCCATATCTTCTGTATAATAAACGATTCAATATTTGTAGTACTTTCTTCTTCTTAACAAGCAGAGCCTTCGGCTCCCTGCCCTACGGGCGGGGCTTGTGCTTCGCAAACTCGGTGGGCGAGGGCATCTTTGCAGAGTACCGAGATGAAGACAAAAATATTATTTTACATTTTAAATATAGCTTCACAAAATTTTAACCTACTGGCTCAGAATGCGAAGCTCAAAAGGTTAGGGTTACCCCTTTGGGGGGAGGTTATTCTACCTCTCCCCCCAAACCCCATCACCCCCTTTATGCAACTTGGGGGAGGGGGGCTCACCTCCACCCCTTGTTGCATAACCCCCCATTATCCCCACCCTCTCCCATTACCCTCCATTACCCCCACCCCTCTCAGTATTACCCCCACCCCCATTACCCTCCATTACCCCCTTACCCCCACCCCCTTGTTTGCATAACCCCTACCCCCCCTTTTGTGTTAAAAATAACTGGAAGTTTGTTTAACACTTTTTTCATATTTTTTATATTTTAAGGAAATGGAAGAAAATGCAGGTTTTTTTTAATAGTTGAGGATTATTAAACAGCGAACAGAAGGCTAATTTGCTCCCTCTAAGTATCACTGATACTGTCTGGAGTCAGTTGTAATTATGATATCAATAAATTTCCTCTTTGCGTACCATACAAGTTTTCTTCTTGCCATAATGAGTCTCATTATATACTTCTTGATGGTTTTAAATGCCTTTTTCTTCTCTTCCTCACTGTTTATATCGCGTATTTAGGTTCTTTTAGCATCATCTTCCGCGTAAGTATTACAGCAATAGATAGCTACAGAGGACTATTATGCAAGCGGTATGTGAAGCGTAACTAAGCTAAATTAACATGAATAATTAATTTATGTAGGATGAAATTAGTTATATAAACAACTGGCAAATGCGTAAATGTATCTTTTATGTTTAACATTTAACAATACACCGTACATATATATGGTTAATATGCTTACTCATTAACACGAAATAACAGTTATCTTCGAACCTTATTATAACTTTAACACAATGAATACGTTATATTTCATTATTACCTAAAAAAAAAATGTTATAATATAAAGTGTGGTAATATTTATTGAATAAATTTTATTCCTAGAAAGAACTTTTTCCGAAATTCTGTTTTCTCTTTCGAGAGCATTCATTCTCTCGTCCAGTCCTGGAAGTTAGGAGGCCATGGAAGGCCAAGGAAGGCTGCGGTCTGCCTGCCTGCCTGCATGCCTCCATGCTCGTGATTTCAAAAGTAAACCAAAAAATCGGTGAACGTTTCGCTTCGTTGTAAACATCCTCTTCGCTCGCTAGTGTTTTTCTATTAGCGCGAATGGCTCCCAAACAATATAAAATCATTCTTCTCTTTTCCTGTATGCATTTTCTTCTATTTTAAATAGCTTTCGTTCTTATCTTCCTTCAATTTATAAGGCTTCGTTCAACCATTTTCCTTTTAAGGTTTTGTCTCCCCTTTCCTAGAAAGAAATGACAAGCAATAGAGGGGAAATTGCCAAAAAATAGGGAGCTTTCCTCAGCTTCTACGATTATATATTGGACACAAGAAATGGACTGCCCATTATAATCATACACATACGTACGAGCGAAGCGAGCTATTCTCTTATATACGCTCGTCCATGTAATGTTTTTAATTAAAATATTTATGCCTGAAAAATAAAGATTTAGGCGTTAATAAAACGTATAATATTCTGTGTAAATAAATAAAAATGTTTCCTAACCGGGTAATGAATTATGAAAACATTCCTGCCGAAAATATCAAGAGAGAGAGAGAGAGAGAGAGAGAGATGAGAGAGAGAGAGAGAATATTTTATTTCACATTTGTTTAAACATACGTATTTGTTACTATTATGTTCGATAGATAGATAGATAGATAGACAGATAGATAGATAGATAGACTTGATAATAAATATTATTTCAATACAATAAGGGAAATACATTCTCCATATGAAACGGGGAGCGGGGTTTATCCACTTCCTTAAGAATATAGACATTATTTTAAATCATACGAAAATAAAACAGCATAAAGCAATCTTCTTGGGCGACTCCAATTCTGATCTTTTTAAATACAATAAACAACGGCACAGAGACCTAAACAACTCATAAACAAAATGGCCAATATATGGATTCCGTCCAGCCATTACGCGAGCAACACGTGTTACAACACCAACAAAACACTCAACCTTAATAGATCATATATGATATAAAGGTTCTCTGAACCCACACAGCTGGTATACTTTTGCTAGGGGATCTCTGACCATTTCAGGCTGTTTCTCGTCGTTAAATGAGAAACATAAAACCCCGGAGACATCGCGTAAATATAAAAGTCAGAAAAATAAATGAAAACTTGGAAGGTCTTTAATAATAAATTGGACTCGATAAATTATAGGTCGGAAGTCTTCGAAGAGGAAGACGACCTAAATGCTTAAAAAAAAACAAATAAAAAGCCAAAAAAATGAGACTATCACAACAGTAAATTCGAGGAATACAAAGATGATTCTAAGAATTAAATAACAAAAACTTATCGATGAAACTTTACATGGGGAGAAAGAACAAAGCTGTTTACTCAAAAATATAACTGTAAATACGAGGGGCGGTACGAAAGTAATGCCTCTTATCGTATTTACGAACTGAAAAATAAGAGGTATTACTTTCGTACTGACCCTCGTAATACTATTTACAACGTAACATTAGATATAGACAATCATCTAAATAATTACTTTGCTACTGAAGGAAAAAAAAATAACAGCTGAGATCATAACTCCTTCGATACGCAAATATGAAGAATAACTTGGCAACCCCCCAACTCATATTTTTCTCTTTTCTCCTTTCTCTCCAAGAGATCTCAAAATGGCAGTCTCCACCCTTAAAAACAAATCATGTTACGCCGATTCTCTTCCAAACGCAGTCTTTAAGAACTGTTCAGATACTTTCTCTCTTCCTAAAGATAAAGTTATTAATGTTATTCAATTTATCCCTCAGTCAAGGAATTTTTCTGACGTACTTAAAAAGGCACGAATATGTCCAATATTCAAATCAGGAGACAAACCGCTACCTTCAAATTATCGACCTATATCCATCTTAACTACATTAGGAAAAATATTTGAACGACGTGTGTACACGCAGCTCTCAAAATATTTCAAGGAAAACAGCCTCATATCGAAGTATCAGTTTGGTTTAAGGGAGGGCCTTTATAAAACAAGCTATGCGATCTCACTCGTGTGAGACGTATTATATAAAAAACCTTAATAATAAAGAATCAGTGGACCTATCGAAAGCCCTTTATACAATCTCCCACAACATATTTATAAATTCTCTCATTATGGCATAAGGAACGTTGCATTAAATTGATTCAAATCATGCATCTGCAACAGAAGTCAGTACATCAAACATAATAACATTCCACTAGGAAGCATTTTGTACCCCTACTATTTCTGATCTACGGAGATGACTCACAATTCTCATAACGGGAAAGGCTTCCAATATGCGGATGACATCTCTTTGATATACTCAAATAGCGATCCCGCATCCCTTAATAAAATAGTAAATAGACTCACCGCGACAGTATACATGACTGGCTGAAAACCGGCAAATTATCCTTAAATAAAAATGAAACAAACTTCTGCTAATCACAAAAAAGAAATTAATACCAGAGTTCAATATTATTATTATCGACTTGCTTGTTACTGAAGGGAAATTATTTGCAGTTGTGCTTGATGACAGAGTATCCTTTCGTCAACATATTGAAAATATAGATCATAAACTATCGAAATTCTCGTTGATGTTAACAAAATTACATTTCCTTTCCACAAATACACTTTAAACGCTATAATTTTTCTAGTCTAGCCACATCTTACATACAACATTACAGCATATGGAAGTGCGTGGTGTGATTACAGTATCAACCTTTAAACACAAACCAGAAGAGAATTATTAGAAAGATAAACAAGAGTGATTGTTATGTTCATACATCATGAACCTTCAAACAATTGCGTATATTAAAATTTAAAGTCATATTTGAAATGCAGATGTACTCCCTAATGTTCAGAGTTACAAAACAAGGTACTTTTGCATTATCCTCCCAACACTAATTTTTTTTTATAACGGCTAACGCCTGCGGCGGGCTGTTTTTACCGTAACCTACCCTAACCAAACCTAACCTAATACCAACACTAATTTTTTTTATAATGGAAGGAAAATAAAGTACCATAACCAAAACCAAACCAACATTATACCAAAAAATTAGTGTTGGGAGGATAATGCAAAAGAACCCAAAACAATCTGCTCCGACCATATCAATCGAGAATGTATATGGAGAGTGAATATATCTCAAAGGCAAACTATACTCTTCACTGTAATAGAAATTCTTGCACTTATTTAGCGATAGAATTATATGGAACAATTTATCGAATTAATTAAAAACAATTAATGTTCCCTCTCATCTTTTATAAAGCGATTAAACTTAATAAATCCCAAAGTTACCGAAGTCACTCCTTCCTTTATTACTGTTATTATTTATTATTACTGTTATTATTTATTATTACTGTTATTATTATTACTTATTATCATCGTTGTTATCATTAAAATTCTCATTATTCTTTGTATTAAGCTTCTGATACATGTCCTCGTCTGAAAATTCCTTTTAAGTCTTAAAAGAATTTGTAGGACTTACGAAATTTATAAAAATGTATGTATTTAAGGGTTCAAAATACAACATATTTTGTCCTCGTCTGTAAGTTCTCTTTAGTTTTTAAGTCTTTTATAAAAAATTATACAAATCTTATAATTACATCTATTATATAATTATATAATTGTAATTCTAAAATTATATAATTCTCTATAATATAAATATAATTTTAAAGCGTGCACGCTTGGTAAAGGCAATCTACAACTGTATGCAGCATTTGTATTTTTCTTTGTGTGTGCGTGTGTGTGTGTGTGTGTGTGTGTGTGTGCATAACAATTGAAAATGAAATTTTACTCATCTAAGTAAACACTGTATATATATATATATATATATATATAATATATATATATATAATGAATAAAACCACGAAGGAAAGGAAACACAGAATGGTGCTCAAGCGCTTTCGTCTAATGACATCCTCAGGAACACTGAAGTACATAAAGAGTTACAGCCTATATATAGATTACAGAAAAACAACAACATATATATATTATATATATATATAATTATGCGGGTTGCTTCTACAGAGCTTCAATTTAATATTTAGGAGAAATCCAATGACAAGGAGAAATGTAAATGCCATGAAAAGTCTTCTTTATTGCGCAACGTTTCGAGCAATACGCTCATCTTCAGGCTGTTTAATAACAATGTGAAATTAAAATCAATATTGAATGAAAAACAAACAGAAATTTCTATAACCTATTCGTAAAGACAAATTTTAAAAGACTGAGAAAAGAGGGTTAAGTTCTAAGTTATACAGATTTACATATAAAAATTAAGAAGTTATTTTTAAATACATGTAGTAAATGTGAAATTAATACACTGGAAAAATTACCAATAGTACACTGGAACAATGGAGCTATCTACCTTACACAGCAGTATCCGAGGCCGACTAATTTGAGCAGAGGAAACGGGAACGAAGGATGGCGAGGGAGATAGGGGAAGGAGGGATTATAAGGAATTGGGAAGGAGGAGGGATCATAGCAAATTGAGAGGGACGGACGATGAGTCAACATTCAGACTAGGGGACAATGCTTTAATGAAAAGGGATTCTAAAATTCTTAGTGAGTTGGGACAAGTATTACAACCAAGAATTTTAAAATTGTCTAAAGTGACATCAATTTTGCATTTGATGCTATGTTCACGAATGCTGGAGGCTTCCTTAGTTTTTAAAATTTTACCTGTTCGGCCACTTATTCCCATATGCGAATAAAATCTAGCCCTGAGAGAGCGAACAGTGCTGCCGATGTAATTCCCAAGGAGACACCTGGGGCAGGTAAATAAATATACAACACCGCTACGCAACGAGTCAGGGGTTCGATCCTTCGCTGAGAAAAAGCTACCTAAAGACGTTTTATTAATAAATATGATGCGGAAATCAGTATGATAAAAAAATTTCCTTAACAATTTTGTAAATTTAAGCTTAAATTCCTTATTCAAGGGACCCATTTCAGGTACCAAGAAATATTTTATATCCTTCGGCACTGTAATACATGGAAGTTGAGGGCTATAAACATTATTTAAGAAGGATCTAATTAGTTTAAAAACTAAGGAAGCCTCCAGCATTCGTGAACATAGCATCAAATGCAAAATTGATGTCACTTTAGACAATTTTAAAATTCTTGGTTGTAATACTTGTCCCAACTCACTAAGAATTTTAGAATCCCTTTTCATTAAAGCATTGTCCCCTAGTCTGAATGTTGACTCATCGTCCGTCCCTCTCAATTTGCTATGATCCCTCCTCCTTCCCCAATTCCTTATAATCCCTCCTTCCCCTATCTCCCTCGCCATCCTTCGTTCCCGTTTCCTCTCAAATTAGTCGGCCTCGGATACTGCTGTGTAAGGTATAGCTCCATTGTTCCAGTGTACTATTGGTAATTTTTCCAGTGTATTAATTTCACATTTACTACATGTATTTAAAAATAACTTCTTAATTTTTATATGTAAATCTGTATAACTTAGAACTTAACCCTCTTTTCTCAGTCTTTTAAAATTTGTCTTTACGAATAGGTTATAGAAATTTCTGTTTGTTTTCATTCAATATTGATTTAATTTCACATTGTTATTAAACAGCCTGAAGATGAGCGTATTGCTCGAAACGTTGCGCAATAAAGAAGACTTTTCATGGCATTTACATTTCTCCTTGTCATTGGATTTCTCCTAAATATTATATATATATATATATATATATATATACATATATATATACAATAAACGGAGAAATAAAAATTAAAATTAAAAATTAAACGATTGTGGGAAGAGCATACAAATTTGTAAGGAAAAACTATCGAAAAAAAACTACCGATTTTTAGCACAAGATCAAATGAATCGTTTCCAACCAATGTTATAAAAAAATAAAAAATACAAATTTATACTGGAAATCTGCCCGGGTTTTAGCACTCTGCCCTTTTTGTTTAAAGTGCGATGTATATAAAAATAAATTGAAAAATAAAAGTTATTAGAGTAGCATACAAGTTTACCAAAGATTTAGCGTTCCTTCGTGGTTTTATTCATCATAAATATTTTTCACCTGTTACTTTCGTGAAATAATTTCCATATATATATCTCTTTCCAAGATACATTGCTTTTTTGCCGAGGACGATCCAATTAAAATGAAAGTCATTAAAAAAGTTTATTTACAGCAATTGCTCAAAATGGTTTCCTTGCATCAGAGTACATGCTTCAACGCGTCGTTGAAAATTTTGCCGCATACGTTCGAAAACATCTCCTACATGGTTGCGTATTGTTTCTGAACAATCTTGAACACGTTGCCACAATTCATCTGTTATTAACTTCTTTTACATAAACAAGACTTTTTTAAATAACCCGACAAGAAAAAGTCGACGGTCAATTGAAAGAAATGTAGGCCTCGATGGTAATCGCCTGTTAGGATACCTTTCAGCATACCGGCGTTGGGCAGTAGCTGCGTTGCCTAGCATCTCTACTAACACGAGATGCCTATTAGCAAGTTCTTCAAAAGAATACTGCTGCGTAACGCTCTGTAACGTTATACGAGAGTGACACATGAAATGAAGGAAATAATTTTGGTTTCGAAAATGACAACTAACGAAATACTATCAAAACAAAAGAAAAATAGCTTAGTTAGTTATGTCAGTTTTCTTAATGTATCAGTTGCTCGGGGACACTAGCACCGGACCTATCTAAACAACCATACAACTACGACTTTGATAAACAACTTTACTGACTTTCATTTTAATTCGATCTTCCTCGGCAAAAAAGCAATGTATCTCGGAAACGAAGCGATTGCAGATTTATATAGGAACTTTTTTGTTCACTTTCACGTCCTGAATATGTATACTAATTTATGAAACATTATTTGATAACACCCTATATATATATATATATATATACTAGCAGGTTACCCGGCGTTGCCCGGGTAACCTAAAATATTTCCAAAATATCCCAGCTGAAGCTCAAATATTTTCTCTTTAACCAAACTATTACGACTTAACCTAACCAATCGTCAAGGGCGTACAATTAACCTAAAAAAAAAAATAAAAAATAAAAAAAATTTATTTATTTATTTTTATTAAGAGAAGAGGATTCTTTATACTGTACGGCATTGACGATTGGTTAGGTTAAGTCGTGCTATTTTCATTAAATTTTATTTATAAAATAAATAAATAAATAGCTAGCAGGTTAAGTTAGGTTAGGTTAAGTTAGGTTAGGTTAAGCTTTAACGAAAATATCACGACTCAACCCAACCTAACCTAACCTAACCAACCTAACCAACCTAACCTAACCAACCTAACCTAACCAACCTAACCAACCTAACCTAACCAACCTAACCTAACCAACCTAACCAACCTAACCTAACCAACCTAACCTAACCAACCTAACCAACCTAACCTAACCAACCTAACCTAACCAACCTAACCTAACCTAACCAACCTAACCAACCTAACCTAACCAACCTAACCTAACCAACCTAACCTAACCAACCTAACCTAACCTAACCAACCTAACCAACCTAACCTAACCAACCTAACCTAACTAACCTAACCTAACCAACCTAACCTAACCAACCTAACCAACCTAACCTAACCAACCTAACCTAACTAACCTAACCAACCTAACCAACCTAACCTAAATTGAATGGAAAACAATAAAAAAAAATTTATTTATTTATTTTAGGTTAATTGTACGGCATCGACGATTGGTTAGGTTAAGTCGTGCTATTTTCGTTAAATTTTAAATAAATAAATAAATTTTAAATAAATAAATAAATAAATAGCACCATTAGATTCCTTGTAAAAAACTGGTTATTATGAAGTTATTTTAAAATTTGTAAGTTCAACCGTTTGGTTTTCTATAGCGAACAACTAAACCAATAAACAAACTTCCTCTTTTATATATATAGAGAAGAAGAAGAAGAAGAAGAAGAAGAAGATATATATATATATATATATATATATATATATATATTATTATATATATACATATATATATATATATAAATAGCTCCACTACTCTTCATAATCATGCTAACTGACATAGATGAGGACGTTACCAGAGACAGCACAGTAACATCCTTTGCGGATGACAGAAAGATCAGTAGAAAAATAAGAAACCCAGAAGACATAGGATCTCTACAAACCGACATAAACAAAATCTACAAGTGGACTGAAGACAACAATATGAAGTTTAACACCGAGAAATTTCAGCTATTACGGTACGGAAAAAGAGAAGACCTAAAGTCCATGGGATATTATACCCCAAATGGACAGGAAATTCAGAGAAATTCCAGAGCAAAAGATTTAGGGGTTGTAATGACAGATGATGCGAAATTTGAAACACAAAATAAGATAGCAGTAAACAGAGCAAAGAAAATAACGGTCAGATATTGAGAACCTTTAAAGTTTAAACGAAGGGATAGGAATGTAATGATTCCTCTACTGAAAACCCTGATAATACCCAAATTGGAATACTGCTCGGTCCTAAAATCCCCATATAAAAAAGAAGACATTAGACAGCTGGAGGGGATCCAAAGAAGCTTCACAGCCAAGATCAATGGGTGCAAAGAACTAAATTACTGGGAAAGGTTACGAGAACTAGACCTATATTCACTGGAAAGGAGAAGAGAGAGATACACCATTATTTACACTTGGAAAATAATAGAGAAACTAGTCCCTAATCTTACTCTGAATCCCATAACTCCCCAAACAACGGTGGAAAGTAGAAGTGGTAGACTGTGTCGTATTCCCAAATTGAAGTCGAGACAGGGAACATCCTTAACCTTGAAAGAAAATAGTTTTGTAGTGAGAGGACCAAAACTGTTTAATCAGTTGCCCAAAGACTTAAGAAACACGAAGGGAGTTGCAGTGAAAATCTTCAAAAGAAGACTAGACGCCTGGCTCAGAACAATCCCCGATGAGCCGGGCGTACCTGGCTATGTGAGGTGGAGAGCGCAAGAATCCAACTCACTACTTCACCAGGCCAACTCGAGAGGAGGGGCGACAAGCTTGACCTTCGCGAAATGAGAAATCATCGCGCGGAACCTTTGTAAGGTAAGGTAAGGTGTGTGTGTATATATATATATATATATATATATATATATATATATATATATATACAGGGTGATTCAAAAGTCAGGTTACATAGGGAAATATTGTATTATGTAATGATACAGGGGAATAGTCACATCACATGTTCGATATGGCCACCGTTAACGGCAATGCACTTGCGCAGCCAGCTAGGAATATCACATCAATGCGCTCCTCCTTCGATAACATCTTATAACTCATTTACCTGCAAAGAAACAGAAAAGCCCTATGTAACCTGACTTTTGAATCACCCTGTATATATATATATATATATATATATATATATATATATATATATATATATATATATATAAATAAATGAATTGTATTTGGACGAAATATATCAACCCATAACTACTTAGTTTCAACTCTATGTTTTATTTTTGAGTTTCAATTTACTCCTTATTTTATTTTCAGTCGTCTTATTTCTTTGTTTTTATTTAATTTATTTATTTATTTCTGGCCAAAATAAATCTCATTTCCACAGAATTTCGGTTCTTTTCGAGAAATAATTAATGAAGAAGAGTTTCTTCCAGCAAAGAGAAAAGAAGAAAAAAAAGAAAAAAAGGTCATTTAAAACACTTTAAATCAGCAAAATTTGTTCAAATTTTCTCGATTTTGGATTCTATACCCAGTTGCAGTCATGATGATGCCTTTTCAAACTGGCATGGAAATGCTACGACTCCAAAATACGTTTTCTGTGTACGTTTTCTTTCTTTTAAAAGGAAAACAGAAAAGAAAATGGGAAGTTAAAAGATTATGAAAAAGCTGTTGTTTTATTTAGATGCAAAAGAAATTGTTTTTTTTTTACTTCATTTTTTCATGTAATAAATTGTAGAAAAAAAAAAAAAAAAAAAAAAAAAAAAAAAAATATATATATATAGGGTGAACCAAATGTAGGTGGACAGTAAATGATAACGTTTATTTTGAGAATACATATTTAATTTTTTTGTATACTATAATACAAAATAAAATTTAAATAAATTTAGTTATAATATTTAATATAATATAACACAAACACCATAGTTATAATGAACACCATAGTTATAATATAATATAACACAAACCGTATTCAACCTACTGTCCACCTACTTTTGGTTCACCGTGTATATATATATATATACACATGTACGTGTGTGTGTGTGTGTGTGTGTGTGTCAGAATAAATAAATCTTCCTATTGTTGGAAAAACATTTTTTTAGCATCCTTCCCCCGCCCACACACACATATATACATACACGCGCGCGCACATACATGTACGCATTGAAGAGATATCATGTATGCAGTCGTATTAAATTTGCTTCTTTAAGGAAAATGGTACTTTTGGAATGAGAGTACAAGATGTAATATAATTTTTTCTTTGTCTTTAGTGGACTGTCTTTATTTGAGCATTGTCAGATGCTATCTAAATGATCTTTTGTTTTCGGCCATTTTGGGACTTCGCCTTCACAAATGGGAATAATACAGTAAGCTTTTGTGTTATCTCGTCATTCTTATCATTCTTGTCAAGTAAAATCATTTGCTTTTAGAATTCGTTTCAATTTTTAATTAACTGCAATTATTAATTAATCAAGAAGTGACCAAGTAGAAACTCTTTTGCAAATTGATTGCTGGTATAAATCGCTCGTTACTGCTTCGAAGGGAGTTTTTTCTTATTCTAGTTAATGTTGGGGGGGGGGGACTTTCAGTAAATGTCAAATAGTGTAACAGGAATGGCGAAGATTGTCTTATGGACTCTCTCTCTCTCTCTCTCTCTCTCTCTCTCTCTCTCTCTCTCAGGTTTAATGAAGTATGGTTTAGGTCAGGATAGTTTCCTAAATATTTATGGTACTTTGTTTCAACAACTGCATTAAGAAGGCAAGGAAAGGTCTCTTCTATACATTGTTTTCTAGAGAAGATATATTTAGTACGTATTTTGACCATGACGCTTTTCCTCATAAGAAACTCGGAGATCATAATACAGGTTTTGAATTCATTGTATTATTAGGATAAGATCAGATTAAGGTACTATTCTTAAAATAACTGTGGAATTGCTGGAGGATTTCAGGATTTGGTTTAGTTTATAAGTACGGATATTGTAATGATATTTCCTCGCATCCAAAACGAGAGTAGTATAAAATCCACTCGATCACTAACCTTAGTTTAGTTTTTAACGATTTGTGAGGCGGACTTCTCTTACAAATTTAAACCAGTAAATCTTCCTCAATCTATCTTTTCCCTTGTCTATGACCTCCCATCTTTCAAACGCAGAGTGTCTTGGCATCTCGTAAACCTTGGACCTTGATTTTGGCTCTCTTCTTTTTCTATGGGGAAGGGGGCGCTTTGCGGGCATTCGTCCTTGGCCATTCCTTTCTGTATAAAAAAAAATACTTAAGAATTTTTATAACAATAATTGAATTACTTTTCCTAAAATAGATTCTTATTAAAGAATGTAAAATTCTTTTATCTTGATTGCTAAAAATCGAAAAATCTTTGTCAATAACAAATTTTTTTTTGTCAAGCATTAGTAAGTTTTGGTGTATGAAAATAATTCTACATTTCTTCAGTCGACTCGAATCGTTTTGATGTCGGATCCAAAGTTCTCTTATATTTTATCACTAAACTTCAAACTTGTAATATTGGAAATTTAATACGCGCATTCATAAAAATGAGAGGCTAAAATACCTCTTTTAGACATCTTTAGTCGTTTTTCAGTATTTTTTACTGCCCTACTTCACAAAACATTTTCATTCATTCATTCATTTATTCATTCATTCATTCAATTTCATTCATTCGTCAAGTAAAAAAATTTAAAATCTCAAAGCAAAACTATGGTAAATTTTTTGGGCATCGATTTTCCACGAATTTAACGAATTATTTCACAAGAATCGACCTAAATCAATGAAACAGAGTAAACGTAAAATAAAAAGTCTGATTATTACATTCTATTTTGAAATGGAATGCAGTAATCAACATGTTAGCTGTCATTCTTGACGTGTGATTCGCATAATGTTAAGCATATTGGTGTGAAGCGTCTATTTATCATACATTGAAAATTTGGTTTTACTCTCTCTCTCTCTCTCTCTCTCTCTCTCTCTCTCTCGTAAAGAGAAATCCACTCGACTTTCAATGTTATAAATACTGTACTTTATTTTATGCCAATTTGGGAATTACAAAAAAAATAAAAAATTACGTGGTCAACCAAAAATTTTTTTTTGCGTGGGCAACAAATTTTTTTTTTATATAGATAAGTAGATTAATTGTAAGTGATCAATCGTAATTTTATTCATTGAAAAAAGTTTCCTTTTTCAAAATAGCCGAGCTCACTCGTAGCAGTAATACATATATTGGATTTTATTATCACATTAAATAGTTTAAATGGCAACCTCAATGTTGCCGTATCGTTGGATAATGGTAGTGACCCTGGTTAAGTTTGTTATTAACACGAAAAAAGATAAAGTCACGAGTGTTTTGGAGGTTCTCGCACTTTTAAACGCTAATTTCAAAGGATTTAAAACTTTTTACATTTATATGGAGTTGGATGAGTCATTGGGCGTTGATAGTCTATAATTCATACGAATACAAAAAAGTACAAATGGAGCAACTTTCAAACTTCTTGGCTACGGCGTGGCCACGTCGCAACACCGCTTGCCGTTAGATCGGCGAGATTAAGCGACGGTACGGGAGACCCGTCCAGTAGTTGGATGGGTGACCAGTGCTCCGCGTTCGGATAATGTACGACCCGTGGTTCGGATCTCGCGTAAAGCTGTAGGTTTCCATGGTCTCATGACCTTTACCGTTACGAAGGAAGCTACACAACCCCTTAAGGGGTTTTACCCTATTTCCTTAATTATCGAACAAGTTTATCAATAGCGAAACTAATGGATTAAAATTATTTAAAACATTTACATTGATTTAAATTCTGTACAAGACGTCCAAAATGAAACTGTGCAGCGAATTACAAACTTTATTTACTGCATTTATTAAGAGTCGCACGAAAAACAAGGGGGGGGGGGAAATATTGCACAACCCGACTCTCATCACAGTCCTGAAAGAAACCTATTTTCAAGAAAAAATTATTGATTATCGGTAATTCTCTGCAAAATTTCTTTCTGAAAAGGAGTTTTATTTTCTTAATATTTTCTGAATTCTGCCCACTTTCAATGTTCAAACCTTATAAGAATTGGGAACAGAGTCAAGAGACAGTTCTGACGCAAAATCGATCACGTAATTATTGAAGTACTAGTGTTACGTTACAAATACGTGCAAATGAACATCTTCATGGTAGGTGTTACGTCATAATGTATTTATATGCATTAAATCACATTGTAAACTTGAGAGTTAGTCAAATGTAAGGTTTAAATTTGAGTTAAGAGTTAATTCTTAAAATATCAGATAGTTAAAAATCACCCGATATATATATATATATATAATATATATATATATATATATATATATATATATATGTATATATATTGTGAATTTTACTCCATACCGACATTAAACAATTTTTCAAACTAAAACCGTTAGTTTTTATTAACAGTTTTCACAAAATGGCAGCGAATCACAGCCATAAAAACCCTTCCATTCAACCCCATAAAACACAATATATATATATATATATATATATATATATATATATATATATATATTGTGTTTTATGGGGTTGAATGGAAGGGTTTTTATGGCTGTGATTCGTTGCCATTTTTGTGAAAACTGTTAATAAAAACTAACGGTTTTAGTTTGAAAAATTGTTTAATGTCGGTATAGAGTAAAATTCACAATATATATATATATATATATATATATATATATATATATATATATATATATATATATATATATATATATATATATATCGGGTGATTTTTAACTATCTGATATTTTAAAAGGTTTGAATTTTTTTTTATTAACTGAAATAAAAGCATGAAATTTTTACTGTACATTCTTTACACATGGAGAATTAGTGCCCTAGTGCAAAACATCCTCTGTGATGTCCTCTCAGCTCATTAACTCTTTGTACACAAACAACGAAATTTTGCAGTACTCTGGACAGAGTATCTGTTAAAATTTGAGAAACTTCTTGTTCAGATGATGCTTTCAATTCTTCCAGTGTGTGTGCATTCTGTTTAAACACCCTATCTTTTAAATAACAGCACAAATAAGAGTCACAGGGGTTTAGATCTGATGATGGTAACTCGCAGGAAATCTGTTGGCCAGGACTTTTCAGTCGAAGGTATCGTGTAAGTATCGTGAGCTGAGAGGACATCACATTGAGCAAGTTTTGCACTATGGAACTAATTCCTCCATGTATAGAGAAGGTACAACAAATATTTCAGTTAATAAAAGAAATGCAAACATTTTAAAGTGTCAGAGCTTTAAAAAATCACCCAATATATATAATATATATATATATATATATATATATATATCAGTGGCGACTCCTGCACTCGGGCTTCTCGGGCTGAGCCCGAGAAGCAAGGGCCAAGGAGAAGCATGAGAGATAAAATTGTGTATTTATAGATTTAAGTTTTAAAAAAAGTTTTAAATACAAATTGTAAAAATGGTTTTTGGCTGGTAGTATGTTACTATTTTTCTGTCTAGCCTTCGTCACGCAAGCAAATTTTGAGTGCATTTAGATACCCTTACTACCTATAAAAAAACTATATTGACACATTAAGTTTTCGTGTAATCTTTCAAGATCCTTAACTCGGGCGCAAGACATTACGCCCGAGAAAGTATAAGTAATATCGTATATTTAAAGTTCTTTTAATGAATAATTATTTGCTCGCTTACGGTTACATAAAAGTCCTTCTTCTAATTCTCATTAAATAAAATACGTTTTTCCTCATATTATTTTTTTTTATAAAGAAAAAAACATTTCAACTCGGGCTTATATCCTTCGGCCTTGTAGAGGCACAATTTTTATTTCTGGCGATACATGGTAACTTTTTACGTTTCGATAAGCGTGCCTTCAACTGCCTGAGAGAAAAAGGTTTTAAATTCGGCTATTTTATTCATTGCTATGCGCGTAAGTTAAATTTAGTGTTAAGTAAAATGTCAGAGAAAGTTAACGGGGCTAAAATGTTCTTTTCCAGTGTACGTGCTTTCAGTAAATTTGCTTCTTCAAATACGAAACGAAAAGCTGTATTTAGAGAGCTTAATATCAGCATTCCATCATTTTGCAAAACAAGGTGGTGCTATAGATCTACTGTAGAACCGTGTCAGCAATAAAAAGGCAGCGTGAAACTCTGAAAAATGCATTTCAAAAGATTTTAGATGACAGTCCAGGATGGGATGAAGATACTCTTAATCAAACTGATAATCTACTTATAAAATTGCGTGATTTCACTTTTCTGTTTTTTATTAATTGCTTTGAAAATATATTGTCACAAGCCGAAAAACTATTTGATCTTCCGCAATGCAAGCAGCTTGACATGAAGTTTGCGCAACAGAAAGTAAATGACTTTATTGAATTTATTGAGTGCGCTCGTACTGATAAAGCATATAATAAAGTTTTTCAAAAAACAATGGCAGACTTCGAACAATCCGAAGACCTGCCTTCTCCCCCGAGAAAAAGAGCTAGAGGCAAACAAATGAACTATGAAGCAATATATTTCGAAATAATTGACATTATACTAATGTCAGTGAGGGAACGATTTGATTACATTCGGGAGTTTGCGTTCTTTGAGTTGATTGATGTGACCAAATTTCCAGAATTTGCTGAAAATTTTCCAATGCATCATCTTAATGTTTTACAAACTAAATATCCGAATGTAATTGACTCCAAATCCTTAGTTAACGAATTGAAATATCTTTATCGTGACAGTGACTTTAGAAAATGCAAATCTGCAAATGAAATTTTAGAAGTCTTTCACGAACTAGGATTATTGTCTGCGATGTCGGAAACCACAAAGCTGATTCAGCTCCTCCTTACCATACTCATAACTTCTGTTTCAAATGAAAGAAGTTTCTCCGTTCTTGATCGAATTAGATCATATTTAGGAAACACAATGGCTCAAGAACGGCTCTCGTCCCTAGCTAGGATTTCAATTGAAAAAGAAATACTTATTGATTTAGAAAGCAAAAAGGAATTACATGACCGAATATTAAAGGAATTTGCTTTAAAACCAAGACGCTTGGACTTTATGTTCAAGTAAATAAAATTCAAATAATTTTTTTACCGAGGTATGTATTTATTTATTTTATTGATAATCTTAAGTTATTGTCATGCATTTAAATGTCGGCTCATATGTAGACTTGATATATATATATATATATATATATATATAATATATATATATATATATATATATATGTTCAAAGATCTGTATATCTATTTACATTTTACGTAATCTACCTCTACATGCACTAAAACGCTGTCATCTGTACTTGGGATACACTTTTCAAAACGCGTTCGAAGTAGAGGGTGTTCATAAAGTCACGCAAGTGAATATGTTGAAGTGTGCATGCATATTCACCCGCGTGACTTTATGAACACCCTGTATAAACACTTTTCTAAACACTTCTCTGACCCCACTTCTTCCACACTGTCAGAAATCTAAATATAT
Source organism: Bathynomus jamesi (assembly GCA_023014485.1). NCBI lineage: Eukaryota > Metazoa > Arthropoda > Malacostraca > Isopoda > Cirolanidae > Bathynomus > Bathynomus jamesi. The sequence goes on along the minus strand of JAJOZX010001146.1, from coordinate 521,691 downwards.
TTAAAATCTACGATACTTATATATATATATATATATATATACATTTTAACTGCAAACAACACACAGTATAATTAATGTAAAGAACGACGCTTGTGTAGAAGAACGTTCCGCACAAGATGAGGAGGGAGAACGAACAAATGAAAAATGAGGTAACCACCCGGGAATCGAACCCGGGATCTTCCGATTGCCGGTCAGATATGCTATCCACTACACCATGGGCCTCGATTAATCAGAAGTCGTAATTCTCCTACATACGAGCAGAAACCAATGCCCTGAGGGGGCACCTTCGCATGCCGTACATATATCGAGGCCCATGGTGTAGTGGATAGCATATCTGACCGGCAATCGGAAGATCCCGGGTTCGATTCCCGGGTGGTTACCTCATTTTTCATTTGTTCGTTCTCCCTCCTCATCTTGTGCGAAACGTTCTTCTGCACAAGCGTCGTTCTTTACATATATGTTTACATGTCGTTCTTTACATATATATATATATATATACACAACTATCTGATATTTTAAAATTTGTTAAAATTTAAAAAAAATTTAAAATTTGAGAAACTTCTTGTTCAGATGATGCTTCCTCAGATGATGCTCCTCCACCAAGCCAGACCTAGAGGGGAGGCCACCAGCTTGACCTCCGTGTGAAGAGAGACCAAGGCACGAAACAACATAAGGTTCATAAGGTAAGGGAAGGTGCTTACACCGAACAAACGTTTAAAAGGTTGTGTTTACCAATGTAAAGCAAAGTTTCGCTTCAAAAGACTTTTCCAAGCATCTTCCTGACCCCACTTTATTTTTTGTACCAACCCTGAGAGGAATTTCGGATGTTTGCTAGTCCGTAAATTCTGTAACTTTAAAACGCAAACAGAGAGATTTGACAACACAAAGTTCTATTTATCTCACCAAAGACATATTATTTGAAAGCAAAGAGATGTCTCCAAATTGAGAAAGCAATTTCTCTTCTATTAATATTATATTAATTTCAAGTAATATTAATGTTATTGAATTTCATGTCTTCTTATTTTCCTCTTTATTATTATAAATATAAATTAATTACAAAAAAAAAATTGATAATTCATTATTATACTGTCGATGTATCAATTAAATATTTATTATTATTATTACATTATTATTACATTATTATTACATTATTATTTATAGAGCTTTACGAGATACGTTAATTCTTAAATAGGTCCGGACACGCTTCCTCAGGTGAGTCGTATATAGGCTGCAGTTAAGACATATAAATGTCAATAAATGAGCTAATTTCCTTTGAGACTGAAAATATCTTAAGTGACATTTAAGCATAATTGAATAAGGACGACGGAGTAGTGCATGTAAAAAAAAAAAAACCCTTCCTTAAGACTCAAGAGTGAAACTCCAAATTCAGAAGCAGGTGCCATATACAGGGTGGGTAAAAAAAAGTGACCCCTTACAGGTAAAATGTCATATTAAAAAAAGCAAGGGGACTAGAGCTCCCAAACTTCATAGATGCTTACCTTACCATGTTGTTCGTCTTAATTGAGAAGTTGCTCGATGTGTGCCCCTTCCTTCTCAACGCAGGCCTCCAAACGTGGACGCCACTGATCAATACACCTGTTTACATATCGTTGAGACACCTTCTCCTAGCCGAGCAGAATTCTTTCGCGTAGTTCATCTATATCTCTTATATTGGTACCAGGGATGTAAACTTTGGACTTCAGGGCTTCCCAAACACCATAATCTAATGGTGAAAGATCGGAGCTACTAACCGGCCACATATTGGGTTCGATAAAATCTGGTGTTTCGTTCTTAAGGAATGTGACAGTTTGGGGTGCTCTGTGAGCAGGAGCTCCATCTTGCTGGAAAGTATATCTTTCATTCTATCTAACTGATATTCGACGAATTAGTGGTGAAAGATATACTATATTTTGACCTCGACACAATGTTTCTAGTATTTTCTATGGTGGTCTAATAATTGTGATCATGCTTATCACTGATAAGCATGATCTTCCAGCCCCGAAAATATGTTGTTTGGAACTGAATAAATTCTTTTCTTGTAGGTAGTAAGTAATTTTGTTTTTAATTACCGTTCAAAACACTTTATAAGCTTTATAAAGGGCAATGTTTGCCTTCTTTAATGGAAGTGGAATTTGTCCTGTGTCGAGTGATTTCTTCCAGAGTAAGTATAGTGGATTAGCTATACTCTCTTTGCATTTCTTGAGAAATATGGCATTACATCTGTGCTGGTGCTGAATTTTCTCGTGCTTGCGGGAGCTTTAATTATGTCCTTTTTCAAGAACTCAAAATCCATTAATATATTCGTATCCATACTTGTTCTTGATTGATTTGTATCTACAGTATGTCAAAGAATTTATCCGGATTTTCTATTTTCATCTCGGGATTAGGGAGTCTGAACACCAAGTTCCAAGTTGAATGGTTCCTTAAGCAACTCGATCACCTGTTCTGAGTCATTTGTGTATTCATTTACTCTATATTTTAACGGACCAATACCCTTTTTACATTGCATTTTTCTTTTTGCAAAGGCGTAAAAGTATTTTGGGTTATTTTTTATATTTTCTACAACGTAGCTTGTTTTTTCTAATTTGAGTCTCCTTGCTTTAGTTTTACCTCCATGGATATTTTTTATGGTTTTTTACTTTGTCAAAATACTGTTCTGATTTTTTTTTTCGAGCTTGCTACGATTTCTATTTTGTCTTTTCGCAATTCATGTGTGAAATACAAAGTGTTAAAATTGTACACACACACACACACACACACACACACACACACACACACACACACACACACACACACATCTAAACTCCATAGAACGAAAAAGTAAGTAAAAAGTAAAAACAGTTAAAATTACATCACTTGAGCATGTTTAAATGATTAAATGCTGCATGTTAATTTTCCGGTTTATATATAAATATCATCCTTTTCGATTAAGTTTTCGTGACGAGACACACTTGCTAAAATACTAAAATTATTTCGGTTGACAAGTGAACTTGTTTTGATTGAATAACTTCGAATATTTGAGTTTGACGGAGTTTTTTAATTCTAACTTCGTACGACTGCCGCAACCTCTTTGGTCGTCTATTCTGACGCGTACCTGACGTGACGTCATGCCTACGTAAGTAGCTCTACATCCAATACGATTGTAGTTGTATATTAACCGAACTGAGAACTGTCCCAAGCCAGTCTGAAAAAGTAAATAGGAATGGGGTGCAGAGATGAGCCTCTGGCACGTAATCTATTTAGTTAGAGCCAGTTCTCCTTTCCAAGGGGACTTATTTTTTATGGTTAGTGGCGTTATCGGCCATTTGAGTGTCCTCATGTGGACAAAGGACTTTGAAGGGATTAACCGACCATTTATATATCACCGACAAGCCTCGCAGTGTTTCCTTAATTTTAAAGGAAAATGAAGAGAGACAAACTTAAATTGTAACCAAAGGTAAAAACACTTTGATTGATTTCGCTATTTACGTGTGAGAATAATGCTGTCGACTCCTTAATATGAGGGTTTAAAATACAGGATTTTCTCTGGTACAACAGAAAATGTATTTTTTAAATATATTACCCAAAACTACTCGGATGCTTTTTTCAATTAAATGGTTTAGAGATGCACGAGACATACGATTTTTTAATTAAAGCCGATTAACTACAAATAAATATACATAATCGGTTACAATTATTATTATAGGTCCTGTGTACAAGTGTAAATAATAAACTGAGTTTCTATTTAAATTGTACAAAGTTATTGAATTTCATTTACTTAATCCTGGAAACGTATTTTTACGATAAATCGAAGTTGTATTATTTTTTTCTATCTCTGTTATTTGAGGTCCTCCGAGGAAGAAGTGGATAAGCGACAAAAGTAAAAAACGCCAGAAAAAGCAGTTAAAGTTGTATCAATTTGAAAGTATCAAAATTTTTGAACTTTCAAATTGGGACAACTTTAACTGCGTTTTCTGGCGGTTTTTACTTTTGTCGCTTAGCCACTTCTTCCTTAGAGGACCTCATTTTAACATTTAGAAAAGAGAACCATATTGTATTTCATAAGCGAATTTGGTAAGCTGACGTTTAGAATTCAAGTATGCTTTGAACAGTTCATCGAGTAAGGGTGTCTAAGCAATGCAAAAGATACTCGATAAACCTTTTATTACTATATATATATATATATTATATATATATATATATATATATAAGTATACAGTTGCGGAAAGAAGTTCCCCGAAAAAATAAAACATTTAAAAAAAACTTACTGATAAGTTTTCTTTTCGGCGAAATATTTTCCCTCACTGTAAAATATTATTATTTTTTTTTTTTTGACGAAACCAAACCCGATCCACAGTTTTGATGTTATACCTCCCACTCACCCAACAAAACAAAATTATGAACACACCATCCAAAACCACTAACGCTTTCTCATCCAGCCTAACTTAACTTCACTTACCCTATGGGCAGCTAAAACATCATCCACACTCCTTAACTAAACCTAACTTAACCTAACTTAACCTAGGGACAGGTCAAAATCATCGACATCCTCTTAACCTAATTTAACCTAGAGTAACCTAGCCAGCCATAACTTAACCTATCTTATCCTAGCTTAACCTGTGTCGATGATTTTGACTTATTCATAATCAGAGTAGTAGCCGCGTAACCTAGAATAAGAAGACGTAACTAGGGGCTCGTCATAAAAATATTTTCGCTAACAATTAAAATCTGAAAAGGTCTCGTCGTGACCACGTCGAAACACCGCTTCCCGTTAGATCAGCGAGGTTAAGCGACGTTGGGTTTGTTCATTAGTTGGATGGGTGACCGTCCTCCACGTTCAGATGATATAGCAACCCGTGGTTTGAATCCCATAAATCTGTAGGTCCCTTCAGTTACGTGACCTTTGCCATTTGGGAAGAAATTAAATAGTTCGGAACATTATTACTGTAATAATACAAACTGAAATCTGAAGATCTGGGGCCATATACAGAACCCCTCTCTCTCTCTCTCTCTCTCTCTTTTCTTAAATATCACGAGAAAAAAATTGATTGGATGATTTGATTCTGCGATTTTGAGACACATGAAACCTTTGCGTGTATAATATTAATTACTTGTCATTTTGATACGCGTCTTCTCGCGTGATTTTAAGACGATCTGAATACTTTTATTACACGAAGAAAAATGTTTCGTTGCAACCAAACAGATTAATTGTCAATCACTCTAAATGGTTAATTCAACTATTTACCTTTTGTTACCAGAAAAATAAACATGGTTGATGGAATCGTCGCATCGATGATTTATGATTTAATCCACTGGTTCCCAACCGGAAGGCCATGGCCCACTGGTGGGTTTGCTTGCTTGTCTTTTAGCATTATGTTAATAAATGTTAGTTCAAAAATTTGCTTAATTAAGCCTTATGTAAGCATGATACTAGCTTATCAACATGGGAGGTGGGCCATCGCCTCAAAAAGGTTGGGACCCACTGATTTAACCATTGGGACTGGTTGATAAAATGTTTATAATCATGTATTCTGGTTGTGGTAACCAACCAAATTCTCTGTGCATATACGAAAGAGGTGGTAAGGCATAAACCATAAATTATTGGGTATAAGACAATGCATATATTTCGGTCGTATATTATTGTATTTTCTTTCGTAAAGTGATTTGCGTTACTTGGCACTTGACAGTTCAGAAGATATATCTGTACAAACTATGTACTTTTGTACTCTTGTACTACAACATTTGGTATACATAAGCCCTCACCAATAATAATAATAATAATAATAATAATAATAATAATAATAATAATATTTTTATTGTTATTTGTCAAATATACAGGGTGTTTCAGGTCGACCCGAGAAATATGGAAAAGAAACACTTCATATTTAGTTACGGAATTACTATGACAAACTTCAAATACCAAATACCAAATACAAACTACAAATTCCGGAATTCATAGTTTGTATTTGGTATTTGAAGTTTGTAACATGAATTGTTTCTGTTCCATATTTCTAGAATCGACCTGAAACACCCTGTATATAGAAAGAGTAATATAATAAGGTATACAGACGTATACAGAGAGTGACATATAATAATAACACACATCCATACATATTGTATGATAGTGCGACAGTTAATGTATTCCTAAGTAGACGTAGCGTAGTAGAATAGACAGTATAAAACAATAGTAACACCAACAACAACAATAATAATTTCAATATAATAATTTATTTTTGTTTTTATACGAGTTGATGGTGTACATCACACACACCCATATACATGCACATGTAATATATATATATATATATATATATATATATACACACACATTTAACTGCAATGACCACGCAGTATATTAATGTATAGAAACGACGTAAGTATAGAGGAGCGTTCTGCACACGCGGAAGAGAAATAACGAACAAATGAAAAATGAGGTGAACCGCCCGGGAATCGAACCCAGGGCCTTCCGATTACCGGTAATCGGAAGGCCCTGGGTTCGATTCCCGGGCGGTTCACCTCATTTTTCATTTGTTCGTTATTTCTCTTCCGCGTGTGCAGAACGCTCCTCTATACTTACGTCGTTTCTATACATATATATATATATATATATATATGTGTGTGTGTGTGTGTGTGTCCATACATACACACCTATATATACATATAGACGCACACGCATATGCAGGTACATTCATGTATATCCACCATGGATATTATAGTGTATATTCGGACAAATGGGACGGTAATGCCTTCATATATTTACATAACAAATAACTGCCATTAACAAGCAAATGTTATGCTTTATTGGCAGAATGGACTTGTATGGTAACTTTTAATAGATAATACAGAGTAGCGAAGTTATGCACACTAGCTTTAAAGATATAGAAACAAAGAGAGAAAAGTACATGGAGATCATCCGCTCTAAGCCACAAACATATGTTTACAAATACATACAGTTAGGATATTCAAGCTGAAATTACACATTCACATAACTACACATAATTACATGTAGGTATTCAACTAAGATTATACCTTCGTATTTATTTGGATATTAGACGCTGAAATATAATCAAAATATCGAAATATTAATTATTTTGCTTATATCTTAACAACCTTAGATGCCTTGACCTTGCTCATATTTGGTTTTATTTTACTGGTTATTATTATTTTTGTTTTGCTAGATAGAAATATTGAAATAAATATAGAGACAATAGTGTATAGTTTAATTTTGTTATTGAAATAAGACAGAAGATACGGAGTTATGGCTTGTATGAGCTGATAAAGTTGTCTTTCAGTTTCCTTTTGAAGATTTTTAGTGTCCTAGATTGTTTCATCTCTTGATCAAGTGAATTCCAAAGGTTTGGATCTGTTGAGGATAAGGATCTAGTCGCACAATCTAGAGCAGTGGTTCTCAAACTTTTTCTTGAATTCTCTCACGGGATTTTCTGGATTTTCGAGAGAGATAGACGATTTTTACTTTCTTTACGACCGTGTGACTCGTGGCCGTTTGTTAATCGTATATAAAATTAAAAGGGTTATATTTTTAGGACCCCTTCGTGTACCCTCTAAGATTCCATCACGTACCCCCCCCCCCCCCCCCGAGTTTGAGAACCACTAATCTAGAGTATAATTCGGTTTTCTGCTGTACGCTTCTGATTGTCTTGTGTTAAAGCGGTGTTATGTTTGCGAAGCTAATATTTTATTTTGGATGATTTCTGAAGCAGTATTGTAGATGGTTTGATGCACATATGAGACAATGTTCATTTTGTACATTTCTCCTAGTTTAAGAATTTTTAACTCGTGGAACATTTGATCTGTACTTTCATTATGCTTGTTCGATTTATAAATTTTCCTAACTAATCTTTTTTTTGCATTACTACAAATAGTTAAAGCGAAAATTGACATGTGCTTCCGTAAGCGCTAATGCAGTATTGTAGGTATGGGAGCGCTGCACCAGCTTTCGAAATTATGAATGACACCTTGGCTAATTTGTTGCACAGGTCATCAGTGTGCACATGTCAATTTGAATGAGAGGTTTGAAACGATGGTAATTCCCAGAAGTTTGGCCGATTGCACTCGCTGAACAGGTATTGAATTTAGGTGTAGGTGTAACGATTTCTTTTTGTGATGAGTATATAAGCTATTTTTTTTAATATTTAAGCACAGTTTGTTGGCAACAAGCGAAACCTAAACACTTTGGAGTTCATTGTTGGTAGTCGTTTGGAGTGGTAGCGAGTCTTTATGCGAGTCTATGACCGAGGTATCATCTGCATACTGGAAGAGTTAGTTAGTGACCTGTGGAAGTCGTTTATATAATGGGGGAATAGAATAGGTGCTAGAATGCTCCCTTCGGGTGCCCCGTGCGAGATGCGTCTTGTCTGTGAGGTAAAAAGAGTCCTGTGCCATAAATTGTGTCCTGTTAGCCAAGTATGAGTTGAACCATCTTAAGGGCAGTCCACTGAAGCCAAAGTGTCGAGTTTGTTTTAAGAGTATGTCATGAGATACTGTGTTAAAGGCTGTAGCTACATCAAGTAGGATGATTATTAAAGTTTTTTGTCGTTGAGATTGCTATAAAGTTCCTCTATTATTGTGGTTATCGCGTCATTTGTCGTGTGTTTACTTAGAAATCCAAACTGTTGTTTGTGTATGATTTTGTATTTGAATATGAATTTTATTATTTGATTATACAGGGTGTTTTACAACCGGTCTGCCACACTTTGAGGGGTAATTTGGGGGGGGCGGTGATATCAAGTAAAAAAGTTAATACAACATAGGTACTATTTCCAACCGTTGCGGAGCTACGGACGTTTAAAGATGTGCAAACAACAAATCTCTACTTGTGTGTTATTCGATAGATGGCAGCACTGGTGGTAGTTTCGGTCAACGAAGTTACCACTACTGAGTCTCATTTTTTCTTAAACTTGGTTCTGATCTATGGTCCGAGACGCTGTGTTGCGCTAAGGTGAACAATCAAAATGAATCAACAGTTCACACCCGTTGAATACGCTGATATCCATTTCATTTATGGATTCTATGATGGTAACAGCAGAGAGGCAGTTTTCCGAACTGCCGAATACCGAACAGGCAAATGTTTAGTAACACACACCAGAGATTAAGGGTAAGAGGGACAATAGTTCCACGTAACCAAGAACATGTAGCACGACGGCCCGTTGCTGTGGAGGAGCGCATACTGGACTTAGTACAACGTAGCCCAACTACCAGTGTTCGAAAGATTTCTAGACGAATTGGTGAATCCGCATCGCGTGTATGGCAAACCATACATGATGAGGGTTTGTATCCCTACCATTTGCAACGTGTGCAAGCTCTTCAACCGAATGATTATGATAAACGTGTTCAATTTTGCCGGTGGATGATTATTCATCGCCAAATTCTTAATCGCATACTGTTTAGTGATGAAGCACAATTCATTCGGGATGCAATTAACAATAGACGAAATTCCCACTTGTGGTCCGCCGATAATCTCCACGGTATCGCTGAAGGAAACTTTCAACATCGATTCTCGGTGAATGTTTGGTGCGGTGTAATTGGAGATCAGCTGATTGGACCGTTCGTTTTGGAACAACGATTAACTGCTGATATTTATCTGAACTTCCTGAACAACAAATTGCCGCTTTTGATGGAGGACGTACCCTTGGAGACAAGGCGCAGGATATTCTTTCAGCGCGATGGGGCGCCACCACATTTTGGTCATGTTACGGATTACTTGAATCAGCAGTACGGGAATCGTTGGATTGGTCGTGCTGGTCCAATATCGTTGTCCCCGAGATCTCCGGACCTAACCCCGTTAGATTTATTTTTATGGGGCTTTATGAAAGAGATGGTCTACAAGACCAAATTACAAACGAGAGAGGAACTTTTGCTTCAGATTATGGATGCCGCTACTTACATACGAGAACACCCCAAAATGATTCAATAGGCAATGGACTCTTGTTTGGAACGAGCAAGGCTGTGCATTGAAAACCGAGGCGGACATTTTGAACATTTATGAGGTGCATTTCATAAAATGTAGCAATAAATACATCATATTAATACTCACGCTATTTTTTTCCGTGCACCTCAAAACGTCCGTAGCTCCGCAACGGTTTACTCGATATCACCCCCCCCCCTCCAAATCACCCCACAAAGTATGGCAGACCGGTTGTGAAACACCTTGTATATTACTCTCTCGCATAGTTTACTGACGGTTGAGAGGATGGAAATAGGTCTGTAGTTTGAGGGGGAAGTTTTATTTATAGATAGGGCATACTGTAGTCACGCAGTGATGGCGAACCACCAATCCGCGGGTCAAGTACTGTCCCACGAGGCAATTTTTAGTGACTCCACGAGCTCTTATTTAAATAAAATATGACTTTAATTTTTAATATTTTCTGCTTTACAGTTTTAAAATTATTTTATTCTCCCACCGAAATAAACAGCTGATACACATTGAAACGTTTTTAAACGTATAGTATACGTTTAAAAAAGTGTGTGTATGTATGACAACTTACAATTCATCCAATTCCCCCATACTATTCAATTTGAAGATCTTCAGTTATCAGTTTTTCATTGGCTTGACATTGGTAATTTAGAAATGGAATTAGTTAACTTCCAAGAAAGTGCAGTATGGAAGACTAAATTTATTGATCTTAATCTGAAGTTACAAGAAAAGGAATTGGAGTCGTCAGTTTTGGGTGTAACCAGAGAACAACAATCAATAGAAAGACTAAAGAATCTTATTCTTGCAGAAGGGAACTCTTTACCAAATTCTTTTGCATCAATGAAAAAGCTAGCATTAGCTCTGCTAACAATGTTTGGTTCATCTTATTCGTGTGAACAGTTGTTTTCCTTCATGAATTTCGTCAAATCCACCACTAGGAATCGCTTTGGCACAGATATGAGTGCTGCATGTGTGAGACTAAAGACAACTAAATATAAACTTCGGATCAAAACATTAGCAGCTAAAATTCGACAAGAAGTTTCTCACTAAAAATAGTAAGTAAATAAATTATTGTGACAAAATTTCGTTTTTTTTTAAATCAAAAGTAACAAAAATGACCCGCCAACAAAAAAGGTTCGCCACCACTGCTGTAGTGCTTTTTAGGCCGTCTGGGAAGACACCATTTTGAATGGCTAGGTTTATGCGCTTTGAAAGAATGGGCGCAATTAAGTTTGCGCACTTTTTCTAAATTCTGTTTGGGATTGTGTCTAACATACAACCTTTATTTTTTTAATTGTTTTATTATCTGTCATTAGATCGTGTATTGTAGTCGGGGATATGAAGAGTGTGATAACGGACAGCCTGCGTACGTATCGAAAGACCGCACCGTGAGTGGTATTTTAGAAGCAAGGTTCGCTCCCACTTCGGTGAAATAATAATCGTTGAAAGTACCGGGTGTCCCATTCGAAATGAAACAACTTTGAAACTCTGTAATTTTTAAAGTATTAATGTGAGAATGTTGAAACGTTGCCAGTTACTACAACATATGCATAAGTTTTTATCGTAATGTTTTTTGTTTGTTTCAGATTGAATTATGTTTATCCCACACGAAAAAGCGAAATGTGTGTTATGGATGGCTGAGTTGAAGTCCCCTACTCTGGTGCAACGGCGATTCCGTACAACCTTTCACAAGGAACCACCCACCAGAAGAGACCTATATGCAAGGACCAAGAAATTTGAGGAGACTGGCAGTGTTCTAAAGGAACACTCTGGAGGGCGAACAAGATCAGATGATGATGTTGAACGAATACGCGGCGCCTTTGGTAGTAGCCCGAGAAAGTTCATCCGTCGTGCCAGTGTCGAACTGCAGATTCCTCCTTCAACTGAAAGAGCGCATCACAGAAGCGGTGGACTCTGTAACTCCTGAGATGCTAGGTAACGTGTGGAGGGAAATTGAGTACCGTTGCGACCTGGTCTGTGCTACAAATGGTGCACATATTGAATGCATACAATAAAGAACTCTAATGGATCTAAATGTTATAATTCACATATATCATATGAAACATTATGACATTGACTATTTACTGTGTGCATATTACATTGTTTGCATCATTCAATAAAAAATTATAACGTTTCAAAGTTGTTTCATTTCGAATGGGACAACCGGTATTTAAAATATTCATTTTGTCCGTTACGGGCTCATTACTTACTAATAGCTTTTCAGGGGCAGAGGATTTTGTTAGTTTTTTTTTTATAATCCCTTTGTTAATGAGATTCCAGTATTGTTTGGGATCGCCTTTGTATTTTTCGAATTTGTGTTTATAGTAATTAGCTTTAGCTTTGCGTATTAATGAATTAAGTCCCTCGATTAGTATCGACCACCAAAAACAAAGAAAAAAAAAATACTCGTCTGAAATAAAACAATTATTTGACAACAAATGCGTAAATGGTGAATTAAAAAAATGCAATGATAAATTGCCCTTAGTCACTGATGTTCGTTATTAGCATGATTAACACCCTGTATTGCTCAATGAACCATTTGATTTGGTTGTCAAACAATGGTTTTTAACAATTTTAAACAAATATTCTCTTCTGCCTATCATACGACTAAAATAATTTCAGTTTGTTCGCAGAAAAAGGAATATGGTTAATACAATCAATGCATGGTTGCAATGCATTCTGTTTGTCGTCAACAGCATTTTTTGTATTAAATAACTAAAATAATCACTGTGCTAAACCTCTAATGAAGAGTACTATTATTAACCTCTCTCTCTCTAAATAAATATATATATATATATATATATATATATATATATATTAGTGATGTAGGTCACATCCGCATCCGCATCCGCATCCGCGGAACATCCGCACATTTTCTCGCATCCGCATCCGCACCCGCATCCGCACTTTGGACTGCGGATGTCGTGCGGATGTGGACCGTTGAGATAAAACGTCATTAATAAGCGGAAATTATCAAATTCTACTATAATAACAGAACTAGTTCATTGTGCGCAAAAGTGATGCAAGCGACAAGACGAGAGGCTGTTCTTGTATGAAGTTACTCTCTTGCAACCTACTTAGATCCACGTTACAAAGCTAAGTTATTTTCACCTAGTACATTAGAACGAGTTAAATCATCACTTGGCAAAGCAGTTGAAGAGCTTCAATCTCTTGAATCTGTCGCTTCGCCACCCACCAAAAGAATAAAAGTTTCAGTGACAGAACCAACACCTTCAACAAGCAAATCTATCACAGAATCTCTCCCTCAGTTTCTTGAGTCAAGCAGCAATGACGAGACCTACGCGATGTCAAAAGATGTAGTAAAAATGATCGAGAGCTATCACCAAGAAAAACGCCTGGCTGCATGTGACAATCCTATTAGTTGGTGGAAAAATACGCAGAATATCTATCCATACTTGAGTAAACTTGCAAGGAAACATTTAGCCTGTCCTCCAACAAACGTACCAAGCGAGAGATTATTTAGCAGTGCTGGATTAATATATGATGAAAAGAGAAACAGACTGGCAGCAGAAAAGGCAGAAAAATTAATGTTCCTTAAGCATAACCTTCCTATAATTAAGTTTGAACATTAAACGATGAACATCTTAGTTTACTTTATTTTAATTACTCATTTATAAATATGCCTAATAAAACTTTGAACTTAATATAAATAGTTATCAAGCTAATTAAAGATCTCTTTCTATAAGGGTGGAGGTTGGGGAAAGAGGTCGGTGGGATACATTTGAGTTGGGTTCACGTCCCGCATCCTGGTAACACAATTATGGTTTCTAATTGTGGCTGAAACTCAACAAAATATAACGAATTTATTTGCAGACGAATTCACTAATTGATTTCTATATTAGTTAGATGCTTGATATTATTTTATATGTTCAGAGAAAAGTACAGCAATTATTGTACAATTAATCAATTATACTACATTATAGCTACAGCTCTCTCTATATAATAACTTATTATATACGTTAAACACAACAAATCTCGAATATATCCTAAAAAATAACGAAAATGTAGACATCCGCATCCGCATCCGGGTTTTTTGCGAAATCAGTTTCTTTGCAAATTCTCCGGTCAGTTTGCAAAGAAACCAAAACAGTAGTAATTTTCCAAAATGACCTTAAATGTTTGATCATTTTGCAAAAACACAAAAATCGGTCAATTTGCAAAATCGCCAATAATCTTGTCGGTGTATTTGCAAAATCCCTTGTTCTAATACTGTAGAACCTTCTAGCTCCTAACCTAACGTAACGTAACGTAACCTAACCTAAACACAATGACACTGTTGGTTAGGTTAGGTTAGGTTAGGTTAGGAGCTAGAACGTTCTACAGTATTAGAACAAGAGATTTTGCAAATACACTAAGATTATTGGTGATTTTGCAAATTGACCGATTTTTGTGTGTTTGCAAAATTATCAAACATTTAAGGTCATATTGTAAAATTACTATTGTTTTGGTTTCTTTGCAAACTGACTGGAGAATTTGCAAAAATACCGACTTCGCAAAAAACCCATAACATATACATATATATATATATATATATATATATATACACCTTACCTTTGGTAACCTTTGGTTAGCTTCCGCCCGAATTGTTCATTCTGACGAAGGACAAGCTTTTCACTCTACCTTAGACCTACAGTTTAACGTGGAATCCGAACCACGCCCCATCAGCAGCCCAGCGTCTTAACCACTAGGCCACCTAGGGTACCCATTTATCTACCAACCACTTTCTTTATTGTGTGGAAGGATGAACAGCTGGGTTTTGCTGCGCGCCGGCTGCCACCGTGTCTCGAACCCGGGGCGGGCCAGTGCTAGCGTCTCCGAGCAACTGATACAATGAGAAACGGATATATATATATATATATATATATATATATATATATATATATATATACCCTCGATTTTAGCACCCACTTTTTCCCATATCAAAAATGTCAATTACCTTCGATGTCCCTCTGTCGAACTGTAATTTTAAAATCTTTATAGTGATTGCGTGTTTTGTATAAAGAGAATTAAATTATAGTCTGCAAAAGGGAATCCATTAGGATCAGCTATTTTAACAACCAAAATTATCTCGTGAAAAAGTTTATATACAGTGAGAGACAAACACGACAAACAGGCGATTTTATATATATATATATATATATATATTTATTTATTTATTTATTTGAATACTTGGTTAGCGCCACTTTCTTCTTTGTAATTTTAAAATTTTCAAAAAAAGATTCTCTTTAATTTTTGTAAGCAAAATCGTACAACGAAAAATAAATTTGAATTCATTTCTGTTTTTTTTTTTTTTCATGTTTCAAACGCTCGTAAATGTTTCCTAAATTTTTCCTTCGGTAAAATTGTGTGGTTCTGCGACTTCAGAATTTCTGGAATATTACCACTGATTATAGTCTGCAAAAGGGGATCTATCTTTCCCCTTGTTTATGCCCCTCCAATCTTTCAAACTCGGAATGTTCACGCATCTCGAAAACCCTGGATCTTGATTTTGGCTGTCTTCTTCATCTGTTGTGGGCTGGGGAGGGGAGGGGGAGGGGAGGGGAGGGGACATTTTAGCGCGCGCATTCGCCTTTGGTCCCTCCTGCCAACATAAAAAGAAATATGAATATAAATAGTCGGTTCAAGAACAACTAAAACGCAACTGAAGAGTCGACCTAAAATACTAAAACTCTCGCAGTTGTGATGATAAAAGTCCGTTTCTTTAAAATCTGATACAAATGCGAATGCAAAATTGGAGATGGAGTGAATGTTTACTTGGAAATTGGAGAGGAAGATGTTGAAAACATAAAAAAACCCGCCTTTATGAAGATAAACAACTAAACTTGGGAGAATGAATGAATAAGAAAAGTTCATTGGTACCGTAAACAGCAAAAATCTACAACAAAATTACTGTAATAAAAACTGTAATGCTGTTGCTGAGTTTTGGAATTTACCATTTATAGACTGAGGAACTCCAGTAAAACTTACAAAAACATGCCTTCACTCTATGTCAGCGTTTCTTAACCTGGGGGAAATTTCCCCCAGGGGGGAAATTTCAGGAATCCAGGGGGGATTTACGGCAGAATTTTGTTTGGTAATCATATAATTAGCGTGCATTATAAGTCTGCTAATGTTATTAAATTTTGTCTTCGAGGCTACTTTTTTTCATATCCTAATGGAGGGGGAAATCGGGTAGGGCGAACTGGCCGAAGGGGGAAATGACACGAAAAAGGTTAAGAACCGCTGCTCTATGCTATACAGACGAAAGAGCTTGTTATGTATATATGTATGCATGCATGTATGTATGTATGTATGTATGAAAAGCAGAAGCTCCGCCGCTATATGAAAATAACATCAGATAAAAATAATCCTACATTTTATGCGAAATATGACTAGTTTTATAAGATTCGATAACGTCGCTCGTTTCATGCTTTTCTTCAAAATTTTGAAACGAGGACTTGAAAGCTATCTCAAATAAGGTAAATACTTTACTGGGAAGAACGATGGAAAACAGATTTTAACTGCATGATTTTGGTTTTATATATTAATAGCCACGGGGTCATATGATAGAGGAGCACCTATTGTACAACTTAACGTAGAATCTAAGCGTCGTTACATCATCTGGACGCAAATAATGGTCAGACATCCGACTGCTATTAACTTCACTGATCTTACGAGAAGCGGCGGTGTAACCACATGGCTACTACAACGAAGCCAATAGTTTGGATAAGCCAGTGTAATGTTCACACTGGAGATTACATATTTATAACGGACATAT
>JAJOZX010001146.1:305000-500000 GCA_023014485.1 Bathynomus jamesi | reverse complement strand
TTACCTCTAATAAATTATGCAATTTACAATTAAATTAGCTTATAAAGTAGTTTATAAGGCCCAGTCATGCGCAATTGCAGATTTCATGGACAGTATTAATTAATTATCACTAGGGAACAACATTTTTGTTTCTTGAAAACTATTTGATGTTGCTTATAGAACTTTCGATGCTGATTCCAAATATGGTTTCAGAATGTTTCTATCACCCATAGTTTTCGAGAAAATAATATTTCCATTTACTCAGAGTTTTCTCAAAATATTAGTTAAAATTAAGTGTACTAATTTAATTTTACTTTCTTTTTTTTCCAGGTTAACTATATTTAATAGTATTTTTTGCATTAAAAAAATATAGCTATTTAAACAAACAGATTTTTAATAAAAAGAAAGAAATTTTTTTCAAGTTTTGCTCAAATTTTAAAATTTTTCATAGTAGAAAAAATTGGTTTTTCATTCCAAAAAGTTTTCCGTGATTTCAATAATTTTCCGCCAGCATGAATCGAAACTGTATTAATCCCAGAGATACATTTTGCTACGTATGTGGAGAACTGACCATAATGGCACAGAGGAAGACGATGACCCCACTCGTGAAGAAGGCTTACGAGCTTTATTTTGGATGTAAGGTAGGCGACCAAGACAAATCCTGGGCACCTCATATCTCATGCATTTCCTGTGCCGTCACTCTTAGGGGTTGGATTAAAGGTACCCGCAAATCTATGCCATTTGCCATACCAATGATTTGGAGAGAGCCCAAGGATCACCTAACGGATTGCTATTTTTGTATGACTAACGTTTCAGGATTCTCTGCCAAAAATAAACATAAAATTCAATACCCAAATCTTGCATCTGCCATGAGACCAGTACTACATGACGATGATAACCCAATTCCAACTCCCCCAAAGTCATGGACACTGGATGAAGAGTCTGAAGTTGAACCAATGGAAATTGATGACACTAAAGATACAGACTTTCAGCAACCTGAATCAAATAAACCACGTATGATAACGCAGGTTATGCTGAATGATCTCGTGAGAGATTTGGACCTTCCGAAAAAGAAAGCGGAATTATTGGGCTCCAGGTTACGTGAATGGAATTTGCTGGCAAAAGATACAAGCATATCGGCGTTCCGCACTCGCCAAAAAGATCTGATGCAGTATTTCTCCTCGTCAGGTGGTTTATGCTACTGTAATAATGTAAATTGACTGCTGTTAGCTCTCGGTCATGAGCACAAATCTGAAGATTGGCGTTTATTTATTGACTCTTCGAAGCTAAGCCTCAAGGTTGTACTACTTCACAATGGAAATAAATACCCTTCCATTCCTGTAGGGCACGCTGTCCACATGAAGGAATCTTACGAAAATATGAAACTCATCCTTCAGCAGATTAATTATGACCAGTTTCGTTGGTATATATGTGGGGATTTAAAAGTCGTCGCGCTTCTTCTGGGAATGCAGCTCGGTTATACGAAGTTCTGTTGCTTCCTTTGTGAATGGGACAGCAGAGCCAGAGATTCGCATTATTTTGTAAAGGATTGGCCACTTCGTCAAAAATGTATCCCAGGACTGAAGAATGTGTCTCATGAACCCTTAGTTGACCCCAAGAAAATATACTTACCGCCACTTCACATCAGACTTGGCATCATGAAAAATTTTGTCAAAGCAATGAACAAGGAAGATGAGGCATTCAAATATTTGAAGAAAACGTTCTCACGACTTAGCGATGCAAAGATAAAAGAAGGGATCTTTGTTGGTCCCCAAATCAGAGAGCTCATGAAAGATCAAAAGTTTGATGATGCCTTGAGAGGAAAAGAAAAAGTGGCATGGGAGGCCATGAAGAATGTTGTCACAAATTTTATAGGGAACATCAAAGCCTCTAACTATGAAAAAATAGTGCAGGACATGATTGAAGCATATAGGTTATTGGGATGTAATATGTCACTAAAAATCCATTTCTTGCACTCCCATTTAGATTTCTTCCCTGAAAACCTCGGCGACGTAAGCGATGAGCATGGAGAAAGGTTCCACCAAGATATAGCTACTATGGAGAAACGCTACCAAGGGAGGTGGGATCCGGCAATGTTAGCTGATTACTGCTGGACGTTGATGCGAGAAGCTCCTAATGAAAACTACAAGAGAAAATCAGTGACAAAGAAGTTTTAAGAAGAATATTTTAAATGCCAATCTGCCACTAATATAATTTTTATGAAGTATTTTTACTAACTTCTATACACTTTTTGAATAAATATTAAAATACAAATTTCTCAGTAACCTTGGGTGATAGAGAAATTCTACGGCTATATTCGGAATCAGCGGAAAACATCCTATAAGACCGACCTGTTCACGTCCAAGAAACAAAAAAAAGTTAAAATTTGTTCCCCAGTGTTACTAATGAACAAACAAATATATAAACCTGAAAATATAAATAGCTGGTAACACAGAAAATTGAATGAAACTTGTTTCATTCAATTTTCTGTGGCTGAAACTCTTGAGAAAGTTATTATTTTTATCATAATGAAAACATTAATATTAATTTTAATTCTTATGCATTGCCTGCCATAATAGTAATATCACGAAATTTGAAAAATTATGTCATATATTCATAATTCTATATTATATTGATGGATTAACTAAATATCCGCATCCGCGGATATTGAAATTAAAGATCCACATCCGCATCCGCATATGTTGAAAAACTGACATCCGGTCCACCACTAAATTATATATATATATATATAATATATATATATATATATATATATATATATATATATATATATATATAGATTTATGATTGTAATTAGGATTATGATAGCGGTAGGAAAGGATAATTAAAAACTTCCATTTAGAAACTTTAAAAAGCATCAAAATTATTTTTTCTATATTCGTGGATAATGCTCGGAAAGTTGGAGATGAAAATTGTGTAAATTAAAAGGAATTATATATATATATATATATATATATATATATATATATATATATGAAGCCATTTCATCCTATTTATTTGACGTTTCGAGATTCGTTTCCCATTTTCAGGACTAAGTAGTAATTATAAATTTAACACGTAACACTTAAAAAGATTAGAAGCAGTTATTTTTCTGTTGTATGGACGAATTATATATATATATATATATATATATACATTTTTTTTATGCAGGAAGGAGGAGCCAAGGGCGAACACCGGCAAAATCGTTACTGCCCCCCCGGCACAGAGGAAGAAGAAAACCAAAATCAAGGTCCAAAGCTTTCGAGATGCCTAAACACACTGAGTTTGAAAGATTGTAGGTCAGAGACAGGGGATAAAGATGGATTGAGGAAGATTGTGTCAGAGTTGACCGGTTGAGTAGATAAAAGGTTGAAAATACCGATTAACCCTTGAGAATGTGTAGAAATGTGTAGAAAGTAGGGTACCGAGTGCTCTCATTAAAGGAGGAGGCACGCAATTAAAAAGTTCAGAAGAGCAGTGTCCGTTATAATAGGGATAGTAAAGAGAGAGTGAGGCAACATTGCGGCTAAGAGAGAGGAGAAAGGAGAGTGGGATAGAATGCATTCTATTTTGGAAGTGAGGTAGTCAAAAAGTTCTGGATAGTCAGTAGAATTAAAAGAAAGGTAGACAGCGCAGATGTATTTAGTTTGAGACTTGCGAGTGAGCCATATATACACCTTATGAACCTTATGTTGTTTCGTGCGTTGGTCTCTCTTCACACGGAGGTCAAGCTGGTGGCCCCGCCTCTGGCGACAGATTGATAAAGAGCTGGACAATGGTGAACGTGTCACCTGTCTGATCATAAATATTTGAAAGAAATCTATAGGGAACACTCACGCATCTCCTCCCCCTCCTGGGCAAGCATCCCCTACTGACTTCACTCCTCCCCCCGAGAAAAAACCGGGATAGATAAACAGAAAGGAACCTTGTTAGTAAGTTTAGGATTTTCAGCATTTTTATATCTTTTTTTTTTTTTCGGCGAAAAACAATTTCTAAACTTTATGTATTAGACGTCGAAATCAATTACAGATTCTCATCAAAAATTATCTCATTAACACAATGGACTAACTTGCGGTACCTCGACCGAATTACCGTCAATGGTAAGACGAAATATCCACGCTTATACGTTTACGTACACAATTATGTATTGGAGAGAGAGAGAGAGAGAGAGAGAGAGAGAGAGAGAGAGAGTTACAAGGGGTTACAAGGGTAAGAAGCACCTCAAAAGGCCTTGCGGCCCATACCGAGGAGGTGCCAATGGCAACGGGTGCCAGGGAAAAATTCCTACACCCTCAAATAGTGTGCAAGATTCGGTCTAACCTTTTCTTGAACTGATCCACAGAGGAACTGTTCACAACTTCTGAAGGTAGCCTGTTCCACGTGTCACAGATCTTATAGGTAGAGAGAGAGAGAGAGAGAGAGAGAGAGAGAGAGAGAGAGAGAGAGAGAGAGAATTGAAATGTAGGTACTAAACTCTATAATTAAAATGATTTTCATTGACAAAAATTAAGATTCCATTTTGTAACAGAAGAAAAATCAGAACCTTTATATAACTTTAGGTAAAAATTAGTATTAGCGTTGTTAATTAAGGTACCGTGCATGAATTGAGCTACGATGCATCATGAAGTGATGCTTCCACAATTCAATTAAGGCTACAAATGTATACTCTTTTGTCTTGTTTTTAGGAGTGGAACTGCAGATTTTAGGAGGCAGTTAGTGCACAGCTTTTCCTGTGATAAAGTTTGTTGAAGTTTAACGTCTAAAATGCAGCGAGGAAATTTAAGATTTTTTCCCTTGCTTTACTGACAACAATGTAATTGAGCAATGACCCATTTTGACGAAGAAAAATATTTCCTTACAGGGAGACTGACATGTCAAATCCACACACCATTCGTTGGGTTGAGTAAGGTAGTCTAGTGTAGGTTAGGTAACGTGAAGTTATCATAGGTTATGTTAAGTCTGCAGAGATTACGCTAAATTTGATTAAGTTAGCTTAGGTTATCTTCAGTTCGATTAAAACGAACGCAAAACTAAGCCTTGTTGGTCTCTGTAACTGTCCCAAATATATTTTCTTGTGAATTTTTTTCTTGTTGACAAAATGGATTTATCATATTTACTCGCGTATAATGCGTCATCGCGTATAATGCGTACTTCGATTTTCAAAGACCAGATTTAGAAAAAAAACCGTTTGCTTGCGCGTATAATGCGCGTCCCGCTCGATCGTGGTGCTGGTGGCTCTTTAAACCGAGTCTCGAAACAAACTGCGACTTGTTTGTTGCTCTTCCCAGGCGCTGTTTGGTAGCCAATTCAAGAAATGCAGTATCAGCAATGCCCTCGACGGTACTGAAGCTGATCTACTGTGGGAGGAGGAAGAGGATGCGAGCGAACCCGATGACCCCTCTGAGGAAGCGGGCGATTACTCAAACACCAGTGACTCGGCACGGATGCAAAAATTGTATAGACAATAATTATGGTAAACCTTTCATTCAAAGAATGTTGCGCTGTGATTACCTGATTAATATTGTCAATAGTGTAATGTTAAGTGAGTTCAGAATAGTCGTTCTATTTTGCGTACTAAGGAAGTATGACTAAAAGCGTTTAATAAAAATGCCTGTATCTTCTTCCACTGTTTGTTATGCCTATTTATTATTGATATTTTTCGGGTTTTGTCTACACGTATAGTGCGCCATTGGGTATAATGCGCACCCCGATTTTAAAGATGGGGGGAGGGGAAATGGTAAAAAAAGTGCTCATTATACGCGAATAAATACAATAATTCAATTTTTTTTTTTTTTTTTTGCACGCAGAGCTTTTAAAATATCTCTCTTATACATTTATTTATTTTTTTTTCCTTTTTTCGTTCATTTCTCTCTCTTTCCACCTCTTTCTTTATATATCTTTATTATATTTCTTTATCGTTTCTTGCATTTACTCACCCCTACCCCCGTCCCCTCTTTTCTGGAGTCGTTTATCAGTTTCCCTCCCCCCCTTTTCGATCATCATCGCTCTCCGTTCTCAATTTAGGGAAATTCATTGAGGAATTGCAATCAATTTTCTTCTAAATAAGAAACTGTCAACAGTCATTCGCTCTCCTCTCTTTCAAACACACACACAAAATTATATATATATATATATATATTTTTTTTTTTTTTTTTTTTTAGTTCAGGAAGAACCGATTCGCCTCTATTTAAAGGGCATATCTCAGCGGAAAAACAAAGAAAAAGTGAGAGGAAAGACAGAGGAAAAAGAAAGGGTGGAGGGGACAGTCGAAGTGGAAAAAGACCAAGGATGACAAGGACTGCAAGGTCGAGCCCCATCATCCTTGGGTGCTAGGGCCGGGAGGGCGCACGTGAAACCTCCAGGAACAAGCACGTACACACGAGCACAAAGAGCACTCAAGAGCACGAGCTTAGAACCCCCTTGCGGGGATATATATATATATATATATATATATATATATATATATATATATATAATCATCGATACATTCACAGTTTAAGTGGAAGTATGAAGAGTTAAACATCTTTTCACTTGAAGCACCATTCCCTCCCATACGCCCATTTCAGGGTACGAGCAGTTCGTACCAGCATTGCCAAGCAAATAGGCGGTCAGAGTACTGACGAGGCTTTCGTACGTGGTTCATTATCACTGAAAGCAATAATAATGCTTTGTGTTCGTCTAGTCCAGTGGTTCTTAACCGGGGGGGCGCGCCCCCCTAGAAACAGGAATTTCTCTAATTGTATTTGTTATTCTCTTAACGAGAGCATGGGCTAATATTGAGAAGTTATTGAGAATGTTATTTTGATTGAAGGGGGGCGTGGAGGGAAGGACCAATTCCTAGAGGGGGCATGGTAGTAAAAAGGTTAAGAACCACTGGTCTAGTCCAAAGAACATCCCTATCCGTATTCACTTGATTGCAATTTTCGTTAGTTTGTATTGCAAACACCCCCAGTTATTATCAGTCCTGGTGCATGATTCTTTAGGAGCAAGATGCACCGCAAGTTTGTGTTTACTCCCTAAGGCAGCACAAATTTACCTGTATCAATCACGGTCACACTCGCACTACCTTAAGCTTGCTCTACACAAACTGAACCATAACTCACAAGTATCTGCAATCGCAAACCGTCCGTATACAAGCCTGTATTTTGTTTAGAATATTATTATATATATATTTGTAGACTCAAAACGGAAAAAAATTAATTTGTAAACTCAAACGAAATAGAATTTGAAGATGACTACGTCGTACGGTAGAATAACTCCCCCCCTCCTCCAAAAAAACAACAAACCCAGAATAAAATCGGTAAACGTTCAATACCATACTTTTTCCTTGTTTTGTAGTTACGATTTCAATATTTCTCCGATACACCTCTTTATAATCCTCTTTAGTCTTTCCGTCGATATTTGTGCAAGTATCATTGAGCTTTCCCCCCACTATTTTTGCTATTATCTATCAATAATTTAATAGAAAACATTAATATTATCATCCTTACTATCATTACCACTATTATTAATAATATTACTATTATTAATATTAATACAGTTATTATTCTTTTTATTACGAATTCTGGACAGGATACCCTTGTTGTTCTCACTCAAGTTCGCTTTAACCGTTTGATTTTTATTTTCTTTCGACTGTTTTAATTTTGCCTATTGTCTATTTCCGAAACTTTATCGTCCCTTTATCTATCTACCAACTGTACTCTGTGATTTCCACGCTCGTATTTCCCTTCATGTTTGCACTTCCGTATCTAATTATATAACTGTTTAATGTGCCCGAAACTCTGTTTTACGTATGTAGTCCCGTACCATTGTTCGCCTTGGTTGGTTGGTTGGTTGGTTGGTTTGCTCATTGTATCAGTTGCTCGGAGAGACTAGCACTGGACCTCCGCCTATCTATATACGTATAATGCTCGAAGTGAGGAAAAAGGTGCCGGTACAGGCTTGCACCAAAAAAAAGGTTCGATACTAAAGTACGACACAAAGGACAAAAATTCCTTACCTTCTTAAAATAATTTGTGTATTTTAAATTGCTTGAAGCTATACAGTTACCCGCTACATTTAACCATATAACTTCCTTTCAAGTCTTGGCTTCTTTATGACCCATTTATCCATGGTCATGAATGATCAAAATTTATACCAGTACATTTGCTATGCCTGAAATATCGATCAACGATTAACGTAAACATTTGTCGTAATGTCTTCGAATTTTACAATGTATTCTCGACTTTACTTCCTATAATTGAAATGAGTGTCCGGAACGCAGCAAAATGAGTAAACAAGAGCGACAGTATGGCGTACCGCCGCTCATCAACCCACTTCGACCCCCACCCCACACTATAAATTTAAAGTATTTAAAAAGTATACTATTAGTAGATGGAAAGTAGTTCAAATGCTCACTTCTTGACAAGTGGGGTCCTCTGGAATTAAGAAAGTAATAAAAATACTTTTTTAAGGATTACAGAACCCTTTCACTTTACTTTCTCAATAATGTCGTCACACGAAGTGTACTCTTTAAGTATTTTCCGAGTACATTTAGAGTACATTATGGAAAGAGACAAAATAGGCGGTTTAGAGTTATACATAAACGTACAAGTTGGGATCAAATTTTGCATTATGCAAAATCGTACGTTTCCATGCATGATATTCCATATATATATATATATATATATATATGAAAATTATTTCACGAAAGTAACACGTGAATAATATTTATGATGAAAATAACCACGAAGGAAAAAGGAAACACAGAATGGTGCTCAAGCGCTTTCGTCTAATGCTACTGAGGATGTCATTAGACGAAAGTGCTTGAGTACCATTCTGTGTTTCCTTTTTCCTTCGTGGTTATTTTCATCATATATATATATATATATATAATATATATATAGAGAGAGAGAGAGAGAGAGAGAGAGAGAGAGAGAGATATTGCTTCTGGTTCAAGTAATCAATAAAAGGTAGGCTGCTAACCTAACAAACTCCACTTACGCAAGAGCAATCCTCCCGCATTGTTAAATTGTAATTGCAACCCAAGATTTCTCATCCAGTTTAGACATGAAACGAACACACCAACCAAATAACGCAATGGGAATTGTAGGACTCTGTCTTTCAAAGGAGCGCAGGTGTATGGGATGTAAGATCCAAAATATCAACCAGGCTTTTTCAGTAAATGTATTTTACAAGTTACTCGAGAGAAACGTTTCTTCATCTCCTTTACATTGAAATATTACGTTGCAAATCGTCATTATCACCATAATCGCTACCGTGAAAGTGTTGACGTTGAAATTCTGTGAAAATTTATTTATATAAAAGCTTCCATAAACATCACACTGTATTTTAACATACCGCTCAAAATATGTTCTCATATACTCACCTCATACGTACAAATATACGTACAAATATATTTTCTACGAACCCATCATTATTATCCTCCATGATGGTGTCAGGCACAACGCTTGAGCTCAGGACCAAAGAAGCTCAAATTAATTACGTACTTGAGGATGTTTGCATAAGTTTAGAATAGGATATATTCAAATTAATGATACACTTATTTCATACTCGCCTAAAACATTTGTCACACTTTATTTGGTCATTTCTTCCAGCACATACACTTATTCACTTATTATAAAATTATAAGGATATTTTCTGTTTGGGGGCTAGCAGCGAATTTTAATGAAAATCGGTATACTAATGTAGTTTTGGTCACTGATTTCAAAAATAACTTTCTTTTTTTGGAGAAATGAAAAACAAACATGTTAGAGTACTTTAAATAATTAATATGTGTTTTTTAACGAAAATATCATGACTTAACCTAACCAATCGTCAAGGGCGTACAGTTGACCTAACCGGGCATTCAATTGACCTAACTGGGCATTAATTCTTGATTTTTTTCTGCTACTTTTACAGATCTGCCGGGATCCTTCAAAAAATGTATTCTTCGTTAGGGATAATTTAAAGTTGCACTTTTTGCCGTTTGACCGACGCTTTTGGCAGCGAAAGAACTGGGTATTTTTATCAAAGGAACACACTTTCCCACACTTAGAGCACTTTTTCATAAACAGTAGCAGTTTGTGACTCTGGCTAAATTTAACACAATCCTCTGTAACTAGTTTAAGCTAGTTAAAACACATATTAATTATTTAAAGTGCTCTAACATGTTTGTTTTTCATTTCTCTAAAAAAAGAAAGTTATTTTTGAAATCAGTGACCAAAACTACATTAGTATACCGATTTTCATTAAAATTCGCTGCTAGCCCCCAAACGGAAAAGACCCAATTATAAAATTAATAATAATATTACTTCATATTATACAGGGTAGTGCAAAAAAAAGTTTTCTACTTAAAATGCTGACATTTCGACTGCATTTATTTTATGGAGATGAAAGAATAAATCCACACACGTATATACAGGGTGTCCATAAGTCCGGACTCGGATCTTTTCGGTTTGACGGCCTGTAATATTTTTTAACATTACTGTTTTTTTATTGTCCAGTTTTAATCGAGGATTTAAAAAATAACATTCATGTTTTAGAGAAACAAATAGTGAGGCAGTTATACATTTTAGTTTAGAGAATATCATATACGCTTTAAGATTCCAAAATCCCTGAAAGTTTTAGGTCAACTGTACGCTCATGACGATTGGTTAGGTTAAGTCATGATATTTTCGTTTGTTTTGACAGTAAACTAACAAAAATATCATGACTTAACCTAACCAATCGTCAAGGGCGTACAGTTGACCTAACTGGGCATTCAGTTAACCTAACCAGTTGGTAGAGTCTAGAATTTGACGGTCCCGTAGCCATGACTCGTTTTTTTCCGCCGGCCGTCAAACTAAAAAGATCCCAATACAGTTTAAAAATATATATTTTAAATTTGTTAAATTGCATATAACTGCCTCACTATTTGTTTCTCTAAAACAGAGCATTTCTTAACCTGGGGGAAATTTCCTCCCAGGGAGAAAATTTCAGGAATCCAAGGGGGATTTACGGCAGAATTTTGTTTGGTGATCATATAATTATTGTGCATTATAAGTCTGCTAATGTTATTAAATTTTGTTTTCGAGGCTACTTTTTTCCGTATCCTAATGGAGGGGGAAATCGGGTAGGGCGAACTGGTCGAAAGGGGAAATGACACGAAAAAGGTTAAGAACCGCTGCTCTAAAACATGAATGTTATTTTTGAAATCCCCGATTAAAACTGGACCTGAAAATATTACGGGCCGTCAAACCAAAAAGATCCGAGACCGGACTTATGGGACACCCTGTATATACAGGGTGTGCCATAAGTCCGGTCTCATAGGAAAATTTATTTTAAATTAAATTTACAAAAGTAATAGATTAGAACCAAAACAAATGTTCAAATTGATGTCTTGTTTTGGGACATTTTTTTGGTACTTATGTATTATCGGGACTACCAAACTGTTTATTATGTATGTTGCTCTCGTCATTTTCGTTTAAAGTAACGAAAATATCACAACTTAACCTAACCAATCATCAAGGGCCTATAGTTGACCTAACCGGGCATTCAATTAACCTAACAAGGCATTCAGTTGACCTAACCGGGTCAATGAAGTTGTACTTATGATTGATCTTAAAATGTTCGAAACCAGCATTATTCAGTTCCTTCGTCTTGTATGAAAATGCCCGGTTAGGTCAACTGAATGCCCGGTTAGGTTAATTGAATGCCCGGTTAGGTCAACTATAGGCCCTTGATGAGTGGTTAGGTTAAGTTGTGATATTTTCGTTACTTTAAACGAAAATGACGAGAGCAAAAATACATAATAAACAGTTTGGTAGTCCCGATAATACGTAAGTACGCCTTTTTTTTTGTTGCAGGTAGAATAAAACGCTATGGCTAATATGGAAATGAGTTACACTCGTGAGGAAAACTTTTGGTTTAATCCAGTTCATGTTGAGATGTTTCAGCGTTGGATAGGCCATCTCGGATAGGCCACCTCCATCACCCGATTTAACCCCTTTGGACTTTTATCTAATGAGTTATGTTAAAACATTTGTGGGTGCTCTTCCAATATGTGCTCTACCGCGAAACTGTGATCTACCATATTCCAATACGTGCTCTACCGTGAAACTAGCCTTATAAGGCTAACTAACGAAAATATCATGACTTAACCTAACCAATCGTTAGGTCAACTATACGCCCTTGACGATTGGTTAGGTTAAGTCGTGATATTTTCGTTAGTTGTGTATCACGACAACCACAGGTATCTGGCAGAGCTCCGTCATAGAATCAGGGATTAGTGAATCTATTCTACAAGAGCATCTTGCTAATGTTCTAACTAAGTTTGAACATCGAATACACGATGTAGCGACGAAAGATGGTCATCATGTGGAAGTCTTCTAAACTGGAACAGTTTGAAAATGTGAACAACCGCGTTTATTTTATAGATATTTGTTAATAAGAAAAATAAAACTAATTAATTTTGAAACATTGTTTCTGGGACACCCTGTACTTTAATTATTTCATACTACTAAATTAAGTACGTACGAGATATTACTTTTCCAACAGTAAAAAGATAAGTACAGTAATTACTGTTGCATGGTGTGTGTGTGTGTACTGTATGAGTGCAATGTACAGTTACTTTCCCTGCAAACATTTTTTAATTCCATATCAATAACTACGTTAATATAACCTATCATAGGTTTCTTTTCCTCATTGCTACTAACTTTTAAAGAGAATTGAAAATACTGTATTAGATATCCTCACAGACAGTATTTCTCAACCTGCCAGTCACGGAAAGTACTCAGGGGATGGGGGGTCCCTGTGCTTTGCCAAAAAATAAATAAAAATCAACCAACATGAAAAGTCGAGCTATATTTTCCCAACGAAAAATTACAAAATACTGTGTATAAAATTGGTGGGATCATTTTTTTTTTAGGTAAAAAAAACTAAATTTATAGTTTTACAGTTGAATTTATTTCCCCTTCAGTCGTGTCATTGAAGTTATTTAAGCAAAAAAGTGGACATACAAAGTATTAAAAAATTTTGTAAATAAATGTACGAAAACTTTTGCAGTATAACATTTTTATTTTCTGAAAATTCTTTGATGTTCTACATTTATATGTCGGAGTTAAACTAATTTTTTTTTATTTGTTCATTTTTTTCCAAAACGAACGATAAATTTTTCATAACTATCCTATGCATGCTACGCACGGTATAAAGAGAGATGGACGAATATAACTGAAACATATCTCTGTATGAATGAACGCCACTTAACCTGCGCCCGCTTTGCATGTTAATATTCTATCATTTGGTTGAATTTTTTTTATGTAAAAATGGGGTCCAGCCACCAAAAAAGGGTTGATAAACACCGCATTAATACATGTTAAATATTTTTTATGGTGCTGGTTAAGTATGCGGTCTACCATCTGAGTTCTGGTTAAGTGTGCGGGCTACCATCTGAGTTCTGGTTAAGTGTGCGGTCTACCATCTGAGTTCTGGTTAAGTGTGCGGTCTACCATCTGAGTTCTGGTTAAGTGTGCGGTCTACCATCTGAGTTCTGGTTAAGTGTGCGGTCTACATCATCTTAAATTACACTTTTATAAATGTATTTAAGGAAAGGAATTAAAATATAAGAAATTTAGTTCAAGAAATATATTTAATTACAAATATATTACAAATTACAAATATATTTAATTACCATCCGAGTTTTGACAGAATATTTTCGTTAAAACTAACGAAAATATCACGACTTAACCTAACCAATTATCAAGGGCGTACAGTTGATCTATTAGTAAATAGTAAATACTATTCCAGAAACAAACAATGTTATAATTAATAATAGATCAACTGTACGCCCTTGATAATTAATTGGTTAGGTTAAGTCGTGATATTTTCGTTAGTTTATATTCTGTCAAAACTCAGATGGTAGACCGCATACTTAACCAGCACCAAATAAACTAAGATATATTAAAGTTTATCGTAGCCTTCACGGTTGCCTTTTTGGTAGGTTGGTTGGTCGCAGCTTAATTGTGGTAGACTGCTCGAAGCTAGGTAGACCGCACACTTAACCAGCACCTTTTTTATTTGTTTTTATAACATTTCGTAATTATTTTATTGCCAAACTAATTATCTATATTTTTGTTTTGAAATATAAAGGCTGAAAAAAATTAAATGAGCACCGTGCTGTGGCCTCTGGCAGGTCAAAGTTTAATTAAGAGAAAATCTATTTTATATACTTTAAAAACGAATATACTGTATGCTTTATGCGATCGTATATTTTCACAATATAAAAAGTAATTTATTAAAAAAAAATATATATATACTGTATATAATGCAAACCCTCAAGGGTTATATATATATATATATATATATATATATATATATATATATATATGTTACAGTCATTGTCTGTATCGACTATTCAATACAGGTAATAACTGGTCAATACGCGTATTGACCAGTCATTACCCGTAGTGACTGATTTCGGCTTTTGACTGTTACGTTAGGTTAGGTTTAAGTCATTATTTATAATATATATATATATATATATATATATACACACGAGGGGCGGTCAGAAAATAAGTTTACACGGCGTATAATTTCGTAACTAAAGGACCTACGTTGATTATGTTTGGATCAGGTGAACTCGTTAATCATTGTTGGCAACACTGCACGTCGATTCGGCTGCCATCTATCGTACATTGTTTATATGAGTCAGTTGAACATGGCGGCGGCCCTGTCATTTCTGCAACGATATTCCGAGTCTGTCAGTGGTCAAGAATTTCTCCAGCGCATTGTCACAGGAGACGAGACATGGGTTCATCACCGTACTCTGGAAACAAAACGTGCCAGCGTGGAATGGAAACACCTGGGTTCTCGTGACTAAAGAAGTTCAAGATTGTGAGGTCCGCTGGCAAAGTGATGGTTACCGTGTTTTGGGACCACAAAGGCGTTTTGCTCGCAGACTTCATGCAAAAAGGTACAACAATCGATGCAGCTGCATATTGTTCAACATTGGAACGTTTACGAGCGGCCATTAAATAAACGTAAACGTCCTGGACTGCTCCGTAGGGCAGGGCACTGTTGCATTCGAACCGCCATGTTCGGTAGATGGCAATGTACGGTAGATGGCAGCCCAATCGACGTGCAGTGTTGCCAACAATGATTAACGAATTCACCTGATACAAACATAATCAATGTAGGTCCTTTAGTTATGAAATTATACGCCGTGTAAACTTATTTTCTGACCGCCCTCGTATATACTAGGGGCACTCAATATATTTTGCCCACCCTTTTTTCTTAGCTAAATAGTAGGCCATGGGGTTGAAATGTCTTTTGGGCCGTAAGTTTGAACTTTCTGCGCTTCACATAACCGGATTTTTCCAGTTTGAACCTCCCCTCCTTTTAAACGCCCCGCTTTTAAACGCCCTTGTATAAAACCGATGGTTAACGCAGTTTCGAAAATGGTGTCTGACAGTGATGTGCATCATAAACAGAGAGCTGTTATCGAGTTCTTAACCGCAGAAACAGTTGGAAATATTCACAAACGTCTACAAAACGTTTACGGAGATGCTGTTGTTGATCGAAGCACAGTTGGACGACGGTCTAAACGTGTGAGATCATCGGAGAGAAGGAGAGCCAGCCTCGATGATGAGCCACGCAGCGGTCGCCCGGCATCGGCATCGGCAACGCCCGACACTGTGCAACGTGCTAACAGCGTCATTCAATCAAATCGGCGCGTCACATACAAAGAGCTATCATTGGAGCTAGGAATTAGTGAAGGAAGTATGAATACGATAATTCAGCAACTGGGATACTCAAAAGTGTGTTCACGGTTTGGTTCTCGCGAACTGACTGAAGATCACAAAGCCCAAAGGAAAGAAATTGCTTCTGAGTCGTTGGTTCGATACGAGACAGAAGGGGATGACTTCCTTTCACGAATTGTGACTGGGGATGAGACTTGGATACACTACTTTGAACCTGAAACAAAACGCCAATCAATGGAGTGGCATCACGCAGACTCCCCACGCAAGAAAAAGTTCAAAATGGCTCTCTGCAGGAAAGGTTATGGCCACCATCTTCTGGGACATGAAAGGGGTGATGCTGGTGGACATTATGAAGAAAGGACAAACAATCAACTCAGAGACATATATATTGCTACCCTAGAGAGACTCCAGAGACGTATAAAGCGAGTTCGACCGGAGAGAAAACTGGAAGACGTCCTTCTTTTGTACGATAACGCAACACCACACAACAGTTTGCAAACAAGAGAGGCCATCACAAAAATGCGCTTGACTGTGTTACCCCACCCTCCATACAGCCCGGATCTGGCACCTTCAGACTTCCATTTGTTTGGGCCAATGAAGGATGCTATTCGCGGAAGAAAGTTTCAGAGTGACGATGAGGTTGTTGAGGAGGTTAAGAGGTGGCTCCAGCGGAACCCAGCGGACTTTTACCAGCAAGGAATAAAGGCCCTTGTTTCGAGGTGGAGGAAAGCCGTAGGAAAGGATGGAGACTATGTGGAAAAATAAAAACTTGTAAAAAAGGTATGTAACTATGTACTTGTGTACAAAATTTCTGGAACTTACAAGGAAACTTGGAAAGAAAAAAAAAAAGGTGGGGCAAAATATTTTGAGTGGCCCTCGCATATGGCATGAGCAATTCTTTAAAAATATTCCCCTAAAATGCGTACAATAAAAACAAAAACGGACGACAGATGGCGCCTTGCGGCACGTTTTACTAAATGAAAGCGTTTAACTTCATTTAACTTCCTTTTAATTCACTTACAATCAAGGAAAGTATTTCTCGTAGAACAAAAGAAGAACGCTCGAAACTTCGTCTTTTTTTTTTCCACGTTACACAAACACTCAAAACAAACTAACAAACAAATATAAGCTCCTTTGTAATTGCTGATAATAACAATTGAGGTTACAAACTTTGCCTATTATATTTGAATATACTGTACGCCATTTTCAATAAGCCATTACAGTAGACCATTCTCTCTCTCTCTCTCTCTCTCTCTCTCTCTCTCTCTCTCTCTCTCTCTCTCATATATATATATATATATAATGTTTCAGACCAACAAAGACCCTAGGATCCACTCATGGCTTGTCTACCTAACCGTGTTTGTAATTGTAATATATATATATATATATTATATATATATATATCCCTCGCGTGTGAAAAAGCAGCTGTTTTAAGCCATTAGACCATGGAGACACCTAAAGCTAAAATAAAGTTTTATCACATCAAGCGAATTTCATGCCACATTTTAAACACTGAAACCTCTTTAGGGTAGAAAGAAAGAGAAAATCCTCTTTACGAAGAAGTTAAGCTCTTAAAATCATGTAATTCTAACAGCAGTATGAATATATATATATATATATAATAAAGAGCTTTGACTCGTGTCCCCAAACGAATTTCGAATGTTGCAAAATGTAATATGGCGCTAAATAAATATTGGGGTTGTAGACAAATAAATTTGATACCCCGAGAAGTCTGAAAAGCGGATGACTCTGCCTTTCACAATGATCTGATGGAGGAGAAAGTTGTTTCCTATATAGCTTTTATTTATAGCTCCATTCACTGGCAGGAATACCTAGCTGATCTGGTGCAGTCCCAAGCCGTATATATATATATATATATATATACACAACTCAGAATGGTTCCCTGAGAACATTATATGTTAAACACAGACCGTGCATGGAACAAGGAACTCTTCTGGGAAAATTAAATCCACTATAGTCCGGATAAGTAATGGTAAATGACAAATACCATAGTTTTTTTCTTTTTCATGATTTTAGCCCGACGTGGGCAACGGGTCTCTCGCAAAGAGATCCCATAAATATAGCTTCCCTCACCAGCTATCTGCAAAGCAGACAGGATCCAGCTTTGGGACATGGATCTAGGGTTTAAAGCAAGCCTAGATCTCTACCTTCAGAACCTCTATATAAGTAAAAGACTCGTTGCATTCACGTCGTGTTGAATAAATCAAAGAAAAAGGGGGTAACTATTGTTTTTTAGCCAAAAAAACCAAAACTTAAACCTCAACCGGGACCTTGAGCGTCCACTTTTCAAGGCACGAAACACGTCCGTTTAGTATACACAAACTCAGAAAAAGAGAAAAAAACTATGGTATTTGTCATTTACCATTACTTATCCGGACTATAGTGGATTTAATTTTCCCAGAAGAGTTCCTTGTTCCATGCACGGTCTGTGTTTAACATATAATGTTTCTCAGGGAACCATTCTGAGTTTGTGTATACTAAACGGACGTGTTTCGTGCCTTGAAAAGTGGACGCTCAAGGTCCCGGTTGAGGTTTAAGTTTTGGTTTTTTTTGGCTAAAAATACAATAGTTACCCCCTTTTTCTTTGATTTATTCAACACGACGTGAATGCAACGAGTCTTTTACTTATATAGAGGTTCTGAAGGTAGGGATCTAGGCTTGCTTTAAACCCTAGATCCATGTCCCAAAGCTGGATCCTGTCTGCTTTGCAGATAGCTGGTGAGGGAAGCTATATTTATGGGATCTCTTTGCGAGAGACCCGTTGCCCACGTCGGGCTAAAATCATGAAAAAGAAAAAAACTATGGTATTTGTCATTTACCATTACTTATCCGGACTATAGTGGATTTAATTTTCCCAGAAGAGTTCCTTGTTCCATGCACGGTCTGTGTTTAACATATATATATATATATATATTCCCCCCAAAACAAAATCCTACAAAAGACAAACCAAAACCCGTAGTTCGGTTTTTAATTAAATTTTTGTTTTGAGCAGAATTCCATGATGGGGTCGAGAGAAGGAGAGAGACAGCTTTGTATAAATCGCGGCAGTTTTGGCCCTTCCAATTCTACACAGTCGATGGTTTTGTAACTTACAAATTACGGTTATGAGAATTATCGAATAAGAGATGTTCCATGCACAGCTGTCGTATAGGCTTTTTTTTTTTGGTTGTATTTGAAGGTTGTTACGTTTGTTTCGCTTTACCGAAAGGAAGTTACTTGCTGGTTAACGTTTTGACAACTTGTCTAATGGTTAATCTAACCATGCAATGATTGCGTTACCCATTTAAGTGAGTTACCGGAAACACAATGGTTAGTGGAATTGCTGGATGGTTGAAATGGTTATTTGGACTGGTTGGCAAATAGTAAACCATGTATTCGGTTGTAATAACAAATATAAGTCTATCCTATTTTAATATTATTTACTGGAAAGTATAATGAGCCTTATTTGCATTTTCAAACATGTTTTTAACCCTGGAATGCATAGCGGAGTCCAATTGGACCCTGCTATGAACGATGATTTAATTCGCCTATGGTGTCTAGGATTAAAATTTACGATGTTTCCTTATCTTCTGAGGTATAAAAATGGCGATATTTTTCTTTAAATAAACTATATTCTTTATATTATTTGTAATGAATAACCGTTCATTATATGCTTGTTTCAGATTCAAAGTTTTCACAACCTTTAACGAGTTGCGATTATCAGTAAAATAGGACTTAATTTTAGTACAGTGTAATACTATACACCTGTTTGTTGTTGGGATAGCAAAAATATCGTTTTGTTTTTGAATTACCACAACAGCAGTCGAGAAATGTTGCTCCCCATTCGGCTTTTATGCGAAAAAATTAGTCTTTCATTTGTTCAATCAAATTCGAATACTCACACACACACACACACACACACACACACACACACACACAGTTAAACAGTTTTGGTTCTTTGAAAAGAAGGCAAAGCAATTTTCCTTCAATGTTCAGGGTGCTCCTTGTCTAACATTCAGTTTAGGGACATTGCACATTCTACCGCCCTTGTTTTTCAGTGTTGTCTGGATAGTTACAGAGTTCATTTTGGGATTAGGAATTTAGTTTTTCACTTATTTTCCATGCATAAAGTATGGTATAGCTTTCATTTCTTTGTTTCAAAGAGTACAGTTTTAATTTCCATAAGTTTTTCCACTAGTTTAGTTCTTTGAATTTATTGATTTTAAAATTTGAGTTAAAAATTTTCAGTGTTACATTTCATATTGTTGTCTTCTGACCATCTTTATAGTCTCGCTGTGTCCGTTTGTAAAGATTATATTGCCCGGGTTACTGTCCCCGCAAAACCGCAGATTTTTTCTAACTATTCTTTCAAATACTTTGGTGAGATGAGATATCAGTGACATTAGTCTACAGTTCTTTGTTCGAGATATATCTTCTCCTTTATGTACAGGAACAATGTTCGCTCTCTGGTAATTTCTACTGTTACTAGAGCTTACTAGAGCTTTTCCATATCCACAGCAGGAGCGCAGCTATTCATTCTTACAGATGAAATTAAATTTCCCATACTCGAAATTAAAGACATATTTGAAATACAAATGTTCAGAGTTACAAAACAATTGCTCCGACCATATTAACCGAGAATATAATGAACAATCAGATACGTCACGAACATCAAACAAAGTATATGGAGAGTGAATATATCTCAAAGGCAAGCTATACACTTCAGTATAGTATAAATTCTTACACTTATTTAGTGATGGAATTATGGAATAAGCTTCCAAATGAATTAAAAACAATTAATGTTCTCTCATGTTTTATAAAGCGATTAAACTTAACAAATTCCAAAGTTGCTGAAGGGACTGCTTTCTTTCTCCTTGCTAAAATTCTCATTATCCTTCTTCTAAAAATCTCTCCTATTACTTCTCACCTCACCTCACATTTCATTACTAAGCGTCTAATGAAAGTATATGTCCTAGTCCAGGCGTGGGCAACCCTTGGCACGCGTGCCAAACGTGGCACGCCAACGACTTTTTTCCGGCACGCGATTCCCCGGGCTCACCTTAAAAAAAAAAAAATAAATAAATATCCAAATTCTTCGCTGAGTTTTATATTTTAACTTAATGTTTTCTGCTAAAAAATGGTAAAGATTAACTTTTGCATCAAAGATTTGACGATTTTGGCACGCTCACTTAAAAAGGTTGCCCACCCCTGTGACCTAGTCTGTAAGTTCCTTACAGTTTTATGCTGGTTTCATTATTCGCTGTATTTAGCTCCTAATACAAGTATATGTCCTAGTCTGTAAGTTCCTTTTAGTCTTTTAAGACTGTTATAGAAAAATCTACAAAAATCTTGTAATCATATCTAATATATAATTAAAATTGTATTTAATTCGTAGATTTCGGCCTGTAAAGCCTCGTGCATGTTTGCTAAAGACAGTTTACAACTGTATACAGCATCTGTATTTAATAATAAAATTATACTCGTCTATGAAAACTGTATATATATTTGTAAATAAATAAATAAAAATAAATAAATAAATGATTCAGCTTTAAACCTTATACATTTGTTAGGCTTACTTTTTTCTTCTTTTGCCTTTTTTGGCTTTTTGAATTTTAGATTCGTTGTCCTTCAGTTTTGCATGTTTCGTTGCTCTGTGGTGACCCGGAAATTTTCTTTTTTTTTTCCCCTGTTCAATAAATATATCTGTGATAGCTCTCCTTTGCAAGTGTTCGATCATTTTTATGAATCTCAGAGTATCGAAAGTGGAAAGAAGTTATTTGTTCTTTTTGCTGATGTTTTCGCTGTAAGTTTTTGGAGATTTGTTTTTATGTAGGAGGGAGGAGCCCAAGGGGGAAGGCCCACAAAAAATGCCCCTACCCCTTATATAAGAAAGAGAGAGCCGAAATCAAGGTCTCCGAGGTTCACGATGCCATTTTTTAAATTTTGAAAACATTGTGTGTAAAATGCATGTATGTGTAATGGAGAATAGAGAGAGAAGTGTGTTTGAGAGCACGCCGGGTAGTTCACAGGGTAAATGAGATACGGAAAAAGATCAGCTAAAGAGGACAGTGACAGGAGAAACGGGAGTTCCAACACTCCCTGTCTCCTGCTTAACGTCCCTCCCTGTGGACTTCCCTGGTCGAGTGGTGTTTACACTCCCTTCCTACAAATCTAGGCCAAAATATTCATAGATGGAAGATAGAAACATTTTTTACTATGTTTGCAACTTCTAAATCTTGCGTAAGTTTTGCAAACAGCACGATGATGCTACCTACATTTTACTCCAAATTTACAGTGATCATATTTACAATGGAAACTGCACAGAGTTGGACGTACATAAAACACAATGTTCTTCTCTGTATCTATACAATTATTCCCGTTTGCAAAATGACTATACTCACGATCTCATTTGTATTGTTCGTCAGGATTTCCTTTCTCGTAATTTTTTTTACTTCGTTTGTATCAGTCGTTCTGACCATACTCGTATGTCTGTTCGGTTCGATTGTTTTCTCATTATATTCTTCACGTGATCATCCTATTTCTCCTTCCTTATATTTCGCCGTAGCTCTGCTGTGGTTCACTTCATTTTGCTATTTCTTTAATCGTATCCACAATTTCTGTAGGGTTATCCCTTCAGATGTTCTTCGTACTAAATACTACGAAATAATTTATCGTTTTTGTAGAGTCGTCACGGAAGAATTTAATGTTTTTTATTTGTTTTCTCACTTCAGAGGAGAGAAATATTACCACCATCCCATTTCGTACAGTTAAAATCTTTACAGGAAATATAAATTGAAATCGTATTTTATGGCCTTGGTTTCATCCGTGGCAGATTTGCAGATTTTGCAGTTATTGAAATTGAATTTTCATTATCATTTAATTCAGAAAAGAGTTAAAAATACTTCGAGTTTTTTTAGTCAGTGTGAAAAAGCGGAGGTTTAGGGGAGACTAAACTAGTGAGAGAATGCCTCAAGAGCACGAGTAAGGTTTTTCTGGTTAGTTAAGGGAAAGAATACCAGGGGAGGATTACTGTACGAGGTGAGGGTGAGGATGGGGGGAGAAGAAACTCTTTGGTATAAAGCCTATATACAATATATAGGGAGTTATTTCAAATGGAAATTGATTCACTACAAACAAACTATCAGATTATATATATATATATATATATATATATATATATATATATATATATTATATATATATATATATATATGATGCAAACCCAAAAGGAAAATGAAAAATTATTTCAAGGCCTTTCGTGTATTCAGAAGTACACCTCGCCAGACTTCATTCCCTGACGAGGTGTACTTCTGAATACACGAAAGGCCTTGGAATCATTTTTATTTTTCCTTGTGGGTTTGCATTATTCATTAATTTCACAATTCATCCCATATATATATATATATATATATATATATAGAGAGAGAGAGAGAGAGAGAGAGAGAGAGAGAGAGAGAGAGAGAGAGAGAGAGGGTGGTGCAAAAGTCAGAAGTCAAAGAGTTATTGCGTAAATTGTAAATTTCTTAACTAAACGGTAATATATTATATATTTTTTAATTAGAAAGTAATTTTTATTTAAAAATTGTGGCGGCCATAGAACGGTAAAGATCCATTCTCTCTGGCTCCTTTGACTCCTGACTTTTGCGTCTCTCTCTCTCTCTCTCTCTCTCTTTATATATATATATATATATATATATGGGATGAATTTCACAATAAAACACCTGAAATGAATGAATGCTGCAAACCCACATATATATATATATATATATATATATATATATATAATGCAAACCCACAAGAAAGAAAAAAAAAGATTCCAAGGTCTTTCGTGTATTCAGAAGTACACCTCGTCAGGGAATGAAGGGAGAAGGCGAGATGACAAAAATATATACACAGCTGTGCACAGCGAGACAAAAAATAAAAAGATTAGCACATGATTAACAAGAGTTAATTAGAGGCAAAAGGTATTTTAACAGGATATTGTCATCCCGCACTGTTACTGAAATTATTTTTAAAATGGATAAATGAACATTCAAGAATATTCCTTTCAATTATATCTGTGTTTTTAACGAGCACTTTAGAACTATCCCACTTGATACTATGATTACATCTATACATATGGTTAAACAATGCATTAGAATTATCTGCTATTTTACACGCATATTTATGCTGTTTTACCCTTTCCGTGTTTAATCAATTGTGAAATTCATCATATATATATATATATATATATATATATGCACTAAAATCACAAAATAACACGTGACCTTATTAATAAGCAAACAACCACAAGCGCTCGGACTTTGTGTTTCCTTTTCCTTGTGGTTGTTTGCTTATATATATATATATATATATATATATATATATATTATATAATATATATATATATAATATATATATATATATATATATATATACAGTGCCCGCGAAAAGTATCCGATCACCCTTGAAATTTGTATTTTTTACATAAAAAAAATGTTTAAATGTATACTAACCTTATATTAATATTTTGTCATCTGTCCTTTGGTTTGGATGACTTGTTCTAGACGTTTTGGCATGGATTTAATCAAGTTTTGACAAACTTCCACTGATATTTCCTTGCACCATACCTTTTTGATGGCCTCTTGTAATTTTTCGACTGAGCCAGTGTCGTGGCATTCAACCTTATTTTTTATTATTAGCCACAGATTTTCTATCGGATTGAGATCTGGACTATTACCAGGCCAATCCAAAATCAAATTTATTGTCAGTAATCCATTTTGTCACTATTTTGGCCCTGTGACATGGTGCACCATCATGCATGTATGTTTTTGTCCTTTGGATTGCCATTGCCATTGGAAGTTTATCCTGTAGCATTGCTAAATACCGTGCACTATTCATAGTTGTGTTCTTCGGAAGAAAATATAAGTTTCCACGCCCATAGTAACCGAAACAACCCCAAACCATCACACTTGGAGGGTGTTTCATTGTCTTTAGGGTGTATTTAGGGTCCATCCTATTTGAGCCAATAGGCCGGCGAACCTTTTTTGGACAACTTCTGAATGTCAAAAATGTCGACTCATCGCTAAATGAAACCTTCTTCCAGTCATCAACAGTCCAATGAATGTATTTTTTACAAAATGCGACACGTTTTTTACGCATT
The DNA here is from genome assembly GCA_023014485.1 of Bathynomus jamesi. Classification (NCBI taxonomy): domain Eukaryota; kingdom Metazoa; phylum Arthropoda; class Malacostraca; order Isopoda; family Cirolanidae; genus Bathynomus; species Bathynomus jamesi. Next base: position 475,163 of record JAJOZX010001146.1, on the reverse strand, counting down.
TTTTCATTAATGAACGGTTTCTTAGCAGCATGGCGAGATGGTAAAACGAGTTCTTTTTGGAGCCGCTCCTGGATAGTTCGTTCAGAAACACCAGATAACAAATTATTCATATTAAATTTTATTTCTTTCGCAGTTATTGTTGGGTTTTTCAATACTAAACGTTTCATAAGTTTGTCTGTTCGCGAATTTGTTTTTCTCGGTCTGCCAGATCGTTTTTTAGGGACTGGCATGGTTAGGCCACCATTGTTCTTAGCCCGTGAAACCCATAAATTAACGGTACTTTGGGATATGTTTCATTCCTTAGCTATCTGTCTCTGTGATTTCCCACATGCATGCAAAGCAACAATAGCACCTCGACAATCACTCTTAAGTTGTTTTTTAGCACACATTATATATAAATTTTATTTACACCACTTTCTGTAAAAAAAAAAAATATCAAGAAATTTACACAAACAGTGAAATCTGACAAATTTGAGACACAGCCACCCGCAACGAAGGCTACCAGAACACTAATTTGAGAATGCGTTGGATAGCTCTCATATCAGCGAGCAACCTCAAAGTTACCAGATGTCGCTAGAACAAATAGAAAGTGAATTACGTGTCTCTGAATATCAAGGGAAAATATTGTATTTTCTTGAGTGATCGGATACTTTTCGCGGGCACTGTATATATATATATATATATATTATTCTCTCGATTTGGCCGTATGGGAAAACAACAGACGATCGAATTAAATTTTGCTTAATGGACACAAATAAAGTGCCACAAAACTCTTGTTTTCTAGGACTTTGACATTTGTTGAAAATTATCGGCTTATATATATATATATATATATATATAATATATATATATATATACAGGGTGGGCCGTAAGTTTCCATACATAGGAAAAATAAACATTTTTTTATGGACAACCATTTTTATTTATATAATATGCTCTACATGGTTGCCATTGTTTTGAAAACACATTTCAATACGTGTTCCCCACTGTTGATGAACACGCATTAGCACAGTTGACGTTATGCTTGTAATGGCGTTGGTGATACGTTCCTTTAGATGATTTATGTCTCGTATCTTTTCCTGATACACCATGGCCTTCAAGTGCCCCCAAAGATAGAAATCAAGGGGGGTGAGATCTGGGGATCTGGGAGGCCACTCCACAGGACCACGCCGACCAATCCAAGCATCCGGAAACTGCTGATCCAAATACCGACGCACGTGAAGACCATAATTTAAATTTTCCTATGTATGGAAACTTACGGCCCACCCTGTATATATATATATATATATATATATATATATATATATAATGTTATAAGTAATGTTATAATGTTTCAGACCAACAAAGACCCTAGGATCCACTCATGGCTGGTCTACCTAACTGTTCGTAATCGTGTACTGTGTATGTCCTCCTTGGTGGCGGAGGGGACCTACAATTTTACGTGGGTTCCGAACCACAAGAACATAAGAAATTTATGTAAAAACTGCCGGTAAATTGGCAACAACCAATTTTTACGAAACTTAATATTTATAAATTTAAAACTAATTAATTATCGATTTAAAACTAAAGATAGAATCTCTGGATCCAGAGGATCAAGTCATAATAGACTACTATCCACAAATATGTACAATCTATATCTATTTATAACGGACATGCAAATATATCAGATCCAAAGAATCCAGTCAATTTCATTACGGTATCCATCAAGTCACGGTCCATATCGATTGCGGACCAAGTCAAAATTTACAACCATATACATTACACTTATGAGGAAAAGTGTAGGTGTGGCTGTAAAGACTGTACAGTAATGTAGAAATGTGTGTGCACCCATTATGGGTCTCCCATTTAAAGGTGTTTGTGGGGCAAGTGAAGATCATGAGTTTTTCAATACCTCACAGTACTATGGGGGGCACCGCTCGGCAGAGGAATCTCTTTAAATAGGGTGTGTAAGGACAGAGAGTATCCCCTAACCCAAGATGATGCCTCCCTATATCCCACAACACTTGTGCTGAGATGTGGGATCTATCCCCACAAACCCTTAATTTTACTAAATTAAACTATACCCTTTCTATCAACATATGCGTCTAATCGATTTTTAAACATGTTTATAGACGTGCTACTAATTACTTCTACCGGCAAACTATTCCAGCTATTTACTATTCTATGCGTAAAAAAGTTTTTCGCAACTGCTGTCTCGAACCTTCTACTTGTCAATTTACCCCCGTTATTTCTAGTCCTATTATATTGAGATATTTCGAAAAAGCTATCTCTATCTACGTTATCAAACCCATTCATAATTTTGAAAACCTGGATTAGATCACCCCTCAACCTCCTAGTCTCGAGTGTTGTCAATTTTAACTCCTTAAGCCTATCCTCGTACGACTTTGACCTAAGAGACGGAATCATCTTAGTTGCTCGTCTTTGAACTCTCTCGATTTTGTCTATATCTTTGCGCATATACGGATTCCAAAATTGGACCGCGTACTCCAAATGGGGTCTAACTAATGATTTATAAAGTGGAACTATAATATCGCGCGATTTGTACTCAAAATTTCGAGCTATAAAACCAAACACTTTGTTCGCCTTATTGACCGCTGCTGTACTTTGTTTCGCTACTTTTAAATCACCAGTGACTATAACTCCTAAATCTTTTTCCTGCTCTACACTTGTTAAATCTTTCCCTGACATACTATACGCAAAATTACCGTTACGCGAACCTATGTGCAAAATTTTGCACTTATCAACATTAAATCTCATTTGCCATGTGACTGACCAATCAACGATTTTATTCAGATCTTCCTGAATTTTACCTCTATCTTCGTCATTAATCGCCCTACCACCCAGCTTCGTGTCATCCGCAAACTTTGAAACTGTACTGACTAGGCCGATATATATATATATATATATATATATATATATATATAGTCATGCGGTTTGCTTCTACAAAGCTTCAATTTAATATTTAGGAGAAATCCAATGACAAGGAGGAATGTAAATGCCATGAAAAGTCTTCTTTAATGCGCAACGTTTCGAGCAATACGCTCATCATCAGGCTAGATAATAACAATATGAAATTAGAATCAATAAATAAATGTGAACAAGACAAAATAATTTCTAAAAAAAACCTATTCATTAAAAGCAAATTTTAAAAAGACTAAAAGAAAAGGGTTAAATTCAAAGTTATAAAAATTTACATATAAAATTACAAGAAATTTAAAAGCTATTTTTAAATTACATATAGTAAATTTGAAATTAGTACACTGGAATAATTAACACTAATACAATGGAATAATTAACACTACGAACCTTTCAATGCTGGTTCCGAGGCACGAGTAATTTAAAACAAAACAAAACAGGAAACAAGCTATGGGTTGGGCGGTTGGAGTTATAAGTTAGGGGAAGGGGGGATTATAAAAAATTGGGGAGGGGGGAGGGGAGTTGGGGAGGGGGATTATAAAAAATTTAGAGGGACAGCTGAGGAATCCACGTTTAGAGAAGGGGTCAATGTTTTAATATAAAGAGATTCCAAAATTCTAAGTGAGTTAGGACAAAAATTACAACCGAGAATTTTAAAATTATCTAAAGTGACATCATTTTTACATTTTATACTGTGTTCCCGAATACTGGAGGCTTCTTTTTTATTTAAAATTTTACCTGTTCGACAACTTATTCCCATATGCGAATAAAATCTAGCCCTGAGTGAGCGCACGGTGCTGCCAATGTAAGTACCAAGGAGACACCTTGGGCAGGTAAATAAATATACAACACCGCTACGCAACGAATCAGGAGTTCGATCCTTCGCTGAGAAAAAGCTACCTAAAGACATTTTGTTAATAAATATAATGCGAAAATCAGTGTGATAAAAAAATTTTCTTAACAACTTTGTAAATTTAAGTTTAAATTCTTTATTCATGGGACCCATTTCAGGTACCAGGAAATATTTTATATCTTTAGGCACTGAAATACAGGAAAGTTGAGGGCTATAAACATTATTTAAGAAAGATCTTATTAGTTTATCTACATATTGAACAGGAAAACTATTATTGGTAAAATATGATCTTAAATTATTAAATTCATCGTTTAGTAAGGTAAAACTAGAGGTCAAATTATATCCTCTGAACAAGAGAGTTTTAATACACGACATCTTATAGTTAAATCAGTAAAACTAAAGAAATTCATGCCCAAACCAGTAAAAGTGGGTTTCCTGTAAACTGATGTAGTAATAGAATCACCTTTTTTCGAAAAAAAGATCTAAAAAGGGAAGGGAGCCATTTTTCTCAGTTTCCATTGTATAAGTTATATTGGGGTGCAGAGAATTTAAGAAGTTAAAAAATTGTTGCGCTTGTACAGCATTATCAAAAACAGCTATCGAGTCATCAACGAAGCGTCGATAGAAAATTGGTTTACAATGGGTGGGAGATTGTCTAAAAATTACACTTTCTAAATGAGTCATAAAAAAATCAGCTGATAGAGGTCCGACGGGTGATCCCATCCCAACACCATCAATTTGTTGGTAAACCTTATTATTGAAAGTAAAATAACATTGCTTAAAAACCAATTCTAAAAGTTCCTTAAAATAAGACCATGAAAAACCATGAAAACTATCATCAGAGCTAAAAACCCTATCTAAAATAATGGCAATAGTTTCTGATACAGGTACATTCGTGAAAAGCGACTTTACATCAAAACTGACAAAAAACTTTTTTGAATCGAAATTCTTACTAAGAAGATCTTTTTGAAATTCATAAGAGTTATTTATAGTATAAGCATTTTTCGCAAAAGGTGACAGGAGACCAACAACAAATTTTGACAATTGAAAGGTAGGTAAGTTATACGAAGCTAAAATAGGACGGAGAGGTGTTCCAACTTTATGGATTTTAGGCAAACAGTATAATTGAGCAAGATCAGAACCAGATACGAACAACTGAGAGTAAGTATCATTTTTATTATCTTTAAAGACTTTAATCGTGACAAAAATCTATTAACTTGGTCTTCCAACCTTAAAATGACTTTATTGACGGGTTCAAGAATTTGTTTGAATTTGCTAACATCACTTAGGATTTCATTAGTTTTATTTATGTAATCAGATTTATTCAAAATAACAACTCCGTTGCCCTTGTCCGGTCTAGTCACAACAATCTCCTGGTTCTTTGCCAAATTCTTAATAACCTGCAAGTCACTCTTCTTAAATATGAAAGATTTAAATTTAAGGTTTCTAAGTTTGTGAAAAAATTCATGAGTTAAATTAGCAAACTGACATTTAAAATTATTGAAATCACCGACATGGGGAACATTTTTCAAGCCATTAAAAATTTTTTCAAAGTAAAGAAAAAACGGCTTATATATTTGAAATAACGGAAGCTTAAATTGCAAGCCAAGTGAGAGTAAAAACCTTTCCCGAGGGGATAGGGTGTAACTAGAAAAATTCGAAATTACTTTATCAGAATTGAAAAAATTAGGTGAATTCAGGCCCAGAGCCTTTAACTTACGTTCATGAGTTTCAGAAATGGTAGAATGAAACTTTTCAAGTTCACGTTGTACAAGAGAAATTATTAATAAATAATCCAACAGCATATGGGAATAAGTTGCCGAACAGGTAAAATTTTAAATAAAAAAGAAGCCTCCAGTATTCGGGAACACAGTATAAAATGTAAAACTGATGTCACTTTAGATAATTTTAAAATTCTCGGTTGTAATTCTTGTCCTAACTCACTTAGAATTTTGGAATCTCTTTATGTTAAAACATTGACCCCTTCTCTAAACGTGGATTCCTCAGCTGTCCCTCTAAATTTTTTATAATCCCCCCTCCCCAACTCCCCTCCCCCCTCCCCAATTTTTTATAATCCCCCCTTCCCCTAACTTATAACTCCAACCGCCCAACCCATAGCTTGTTTCCTGTTTTGTTTTGTTTTAAATTACTCGTGCCTCGGAACCAGCATTGAAAGGTTCGTAGTGTTAATTATTCCATTGTATTAGTGTTAATTATTCCAGTGTACTAATTTCAAATTTACTATATGTAATTTAAAAATAGCTTTTAAATTTCTTGTAATTTTATATGTAAATTTTTATAACTTTGAATTTAACCCTTTTCTTTTAGTCTTTTTAAAATTTGCTTTTAATGAATAGGTTTTTTTTAGAAATTATTTTGTCTTGTTCACATTTATTTATTGATTCTAATTTCATATTGTTATTATCTAGCCTGATGATGAGCGTATTGCTCGAAACGTTGCGCATTAAAGAAGACTTTTCATGGCATTTACATTCCTCCTTGTCATTGGATTTCTCCTAAATATTAAATTGAAGCTTTGTAGAAGCAAACCGCATGACTATATATACACTCAAGGTATGGACAAGATGGCCTTAGGGCTTATCGCCATGTTTGGAAGACTTCACGAAAGCTTCTCAAGTCAAAACTCGATTGTTATTTTCTTGAAATGTGTCGTACCTGCAGGGTTTTCCCGAAATTCGTTTACTTCAAACTTTATCGCGACAATCTATATGACTGAATTTTATCAATCTTCCCTGGAATATTTATTAAATAATGAAATTAATTATAAAATCAAAATTTCAGACTCGCATAATAAGTCGCTTGAGCATCATATAATTACCCTTAAAAATATCCTTTCGTTGTTGGATTATTTATTAATAATTTCTCTTGTACAACGTGAACTTGAAAAGTTTCATTCTACCATTTCTGAAACTCATGAACGTAAGTTAAAGGCTCTGGGCCTGAATTCACCTAATTTTTTCAATTCTGATAAAGTAATTTCGAATTTTTCTAGTTACACCCTATCCCCTCGGGAAAGGTTTTTACTCTCACTTGGCTTGCAATTTAAGCTTCCGTTATTTCAAATATATAAGCCTTCGTTTTTTCTTTACTTTGAAAAATTTTTTAATGGCTTGAAAAATGTTCCCCATGTCGGTGATTTCAATAATTTTAAATGTCAGTTTGCTAATTTAACTCATGAATTTTTTCACAAACTTAGAAACCTTAAATTTAAATCTTTCATATTTAAGAAGAGTGACTTGCAGGTTATTAAGAATTTGGCAAAGAACCAGGAGATTGTTGTGACTAGACCGGACAAGGGCAACGGAGTTGTTATTTTGAATAAATCTGATTACATAAATAAAACTAATGAAATCCTAAGTGATGTTAGCAAATTCAAACAAATTCTTGAACCCGTCAATAAAGTCATTTTAAGGTTGGAAGACCAAGTTAATAGATTTTTGTCACGATTAAAGTCTTTAAAGATAATAAAAAATGATACTTACTCTCAGTTGTTCGTATCTGGTTCTGATCTTGCTCAATTATACTGTTTGCCTAAAATCCATAAAGTTGGAACACCTCTCCGTCCTATTTTAGCTTGTATAACTTACCTACCTTTCAATTGTCAAAATTTGTTGTTGGTCTCCTGTCACCTTTTGCGAAAAATGCTTATACTATAAATAACTCTTATGAATTTCAAAAAGATCTTCTTAGTAAGAATTTCGATTCAAAAAAGTTTTTTGTCAGTTTTTGATGTAAAGTCGCTTTTCACGAATGTACCTGTATCAGAAACTATTGCCATTATTTTAGATAGGGTTTTTAGCTCTGATGATAGTTTTCATGGTTTTTCATGGTCTTATTTTAAGGAACTTTTAGAATTGGGTTTTTAAGCAATGTTATTTTACTTTCAATAATAAGGTTTACCAACAAATTGATGGTGTTGGGATGGGATCACCCGTCGGACCTCTATCAGCTGATTTTTTTATGACTCATTTAGAAAGTGTAATTTTTAGACAATCTCCCACCCATTGTAAACCAATTTTCTATCGACGCTTCGTTGATGACTCGATAGCTGTTTTTGATAATGCTGTACAAGCGCAACAATTTTTTAACTTCTTAAATTCTCTGCACCCCAATATAACTTATACAATGGAAACTGAGAAAAATGGCTCCCTTCCCTTTTTAGATCTTTTAATTTCGAAAAAAGGTGATTCTATTACTACATCAGTTTACAGGAAACCCACTTTTACTGGTTTGGGCATGAATTTCTTTAGTTTTACTGATTTTAACTATAAGATGTCGTGTATTAAAACTCTCTTGTTCAGAGGATATAATTTGACCTCTAGTTTTACCTTACTAAACGATGAATTTAATAATTTAAGATCATATTTTACCAATAATAGTTTTCCTGTTCAATATGTAGATAAACTAATAAGATCTTTCTTAAATAATGTTTATAGCCCTCAACTTTCCTGTATTTCAGTGCCTAAAGATATAAAATATTTCCTGGTACCTGAAATGGGTCCCATGAATAAAGAATTTAAACTTAAATTTACAAAGTTGTTAAGAAAATTTTTTTATCATACTGATTTTCGCATTATATTTATTAACAAAATGTCTTTAGGTAGCTTTTTCTCAGCGAAGGATCGAACTCCTGATTCGTTGCGTAGCGGTGTTGTATATTTATTTACCTGCCCAAGGTGTCTCCTTGGTACTTACATTGGCAGCACCGTGCGCTCCCTCAGGGCTAGATTTTATTCGCATATGGGAATAAGTTGCCGAACAGGTAAAATTTTAAATAAAAAAGAAGCCTCCAGTATTCGGGAACACAGTATAAAATGTAAAACTGATGTCACTTTAGATAATTTTAAAATTCTCGGTTGTAATTCTTGTCCTAACTCACTTAGAATTTTGGAATCTCTTTATATTAAAACATTGACCCCTTCTCTAAACGTGGATTCCTCAGCTGTCCCTCTAAATTTTTTATAATCCCCCTCCCCCCTCCTCAATTTTTTATAATCCCCCCTTCCCCTAACTTATAACTCCAACCGCCCAACCCATAGCTTGTTTCCTGTTTTGTTTTGTTTTAAATTACTCGTGCCTCGGAACCAGCATTGAAAGGTTCGTAGTGTTAATTATTCCATTGTATTAGTGTTAATTATTCCAGTGTACTAATTTCAAATTTACTATATGTAATTTAAAAATAGCTTTTAAATTTCTTGTAATTTTATATGTAAATTTTTATAACTTTGAATTTAACCCTTTTCTTTTAGTCTTTTTAAAATTTGCTTTTAATGAATAGGTTTTTTTAGAAATTATTTTGTCTTGTTCACATTTATTTATTGATTCTAATTTCATATTGTTATTATCTAGCCTGATGATGAGCGTATTGCTCGAAACGTTGCGCATTAAAGAAGACTTTTCATGGCATTTACATTCCTCCTTGTCATTGGATTTCTCCTAAATATTATATATATATATATATACAGGGTGGGCCGTAAGTTTCCATACATAGGAAAAATAAACATTTTTTTATGGACAGCCATTTTTATTTATATAATATGCTCTACATGGTTGCCATTGTTTTGAAAACACATTTCAATACGTGTTCCCCACTGTTGATGAACACGCATTAGCACAGTTGACGTTATGCTTGTAATGACGTTGGTGATACGTTCCTTTAGATGATTTATGTCTCGTATCTTTTCCTGATACACCATGGCCTTCAAGTGCCCCCAAAGATAGAAATCAAGGGGGGTGAGATCTGGGGATCTGGGAGGCCACTCCACAGGACCACGCCGACCAATCCAAGCATCCGGAAACTGCTGATCCAAATACCGACGCACGTGAAGACCATAATTTAAATTTTCCTATGTATGGAAACTTACGGCCCACCCTGTATATATATATATATATGATGAATAAAACCACGAAGGTTTTATTCATCATAAATATTTTTCACGTGTCACTTTCGTGAAATAATTTTTCATATATATATATATATATATATATATATATATATATATATATATATATATATATATATATATATATATAAGCCGATAATTTTCAACAAATGTCAAAGTGCTACAAAACAAGAGTTTTGTGGCACTTTATTTGTGTCCATAAAGCAAAATTTAATTCGATCGTCTGTTGTTTTCCCATACGGCGAAATCGAGCGAATAATTTTTCGCAAATGTCTCAATGATCTGGAATCAGTCTTTTCAGGCAAAAATGCATTTCACTTCTTCCGACTTCTCGAGAATGAATCCATTTCAATGGAAAAGAATTCTTTCAACGCAGACATATTTTCTTGGTGTATTTTGAGGAAACTTGACCTCCGGAAGAGATATATTCGACGCGAATCATTTGATTTTGGGGTAAAAGGAAAAAAGATTAGGAAAATTATTTTCAGTATCATTTATTTGGTTTTATTGACGTCTGTATTTATTTGATCGACACCAAAATGCAGTACATTTTCGAAGCTATTCTCTTTCGATTCATCGGCAGCTCGTCATTAGCTTTTTCCTTGATTGTTTTGTGAGCAAATGTAGTGGAATTATGTTCAAATTAATTCGAAAATAAGATAGTTTCAGTTACATTCAGTCTGCTGCAGCCGAGCGTCGAGTATATGACTTTGTTTATATTCAGGAAAAATGAAAAGCTAGTGATTACAACGGCAAAAATACTCGCATTGGTGAATTATTTGATAACCAAATTCAACCATGATTATTTTTCTGGTAAGAAATTGAATGAGTGAATTCAGTGGAGGATTCAGGATTTCTCCATAGTGGGAGGGGTGACCGCAGGCTTTCCAATCAAATTATAATTTGGCAAATGTAAGGTTTAAGAGGATTTAGAGAAAGACTAGTCGTCCAAATGAGATATTTTGACACAAACTTTATACACTTTTTTAGTTAGTTCAACTTCGAAGAAGCTCAAACATTTATCGAGTTCAGCAAATTGTACATGTCGAAATATACAATTTATATATAAATTATTATATATATATATATATATATATATATATATATATATATATATATATATATTCATCATGGGGGTACCTGGGCCCCCATACCACCTCTTTAAATCCTCCATTGTTTGAATTAAACATTTTGCATTGGTTGTCAAATTTTTCATTTATTGGAAATGAAAACTTCTTTTTTTCTGTAACCATTCTAGAAGCTGAATTATAACAGCTGAATTATAACAGCTGAATTATTACAGAAATTATTACAGAACGTCAAAGGCCCTTTAAACTTGAAGATCCTTTGATTTTCTTTCTCCATCATCCCATTTTTCTCATGCATATATATTCTCAATTCATTTGATAGGAATATTGTATAGGAGTAATACACACACACACACACACACACACACACACACACACACACACACACACACACAAAAGAACCCTATCTCCAAGCAAGTGAAATAGTGTTGACTATTTAACAACTAATCCTAATCGTTAATTTAACCATTAACTGTTAACTGTGTTTATTTTTATATATACAGGGTGGTCCATTTAAAAGTCGATTGTGGAGATAATATAGGATATACAGGGTGTCTCATAAGTCCGGCATCATAGGAAAAATAATAAAAAAAGGCAAAACAAAAGCTTTTATTTACAGAACGTGCTCAATATATCCACCATTGTTTTCAATACACAAATTCAGACGTGATACACAGTCAGCAAGCACACGGCGAATGATGTCAGGAGTAATGGTGTTACATGCCCCAATAATGCGCTGCCGCAAATGTTCAACACTCCTAATTTTCTCTGCGTATACCAGCGCTTTCAAGTGGCCCCACAGATAAAAATCTAGTGGCGTGAGATCCGGGCTTCTAGCTGGCCATTCCACAGGCCCTCGACGTCCTATCCAATGACCAGGGAATTGTTGGTACAGGTATTCCCTTACTTGGGTGCTGTAATGTGCAGGAGCGCCGTCTTGCTGGAACCATGTTGGGAAATTTCCTTCTTCGTTCAAGACACTGGGAAATGCTTCTTCCTTAAGCATACGTAGGTAGGTGCCTCCAGTGACATGTTCATCGAAAAAGAGGGGGCCTATGATGCGATCCTTCCAAATGCCACACCATACCATCACCCGAGATGCACCTTGTTCCTTTGAAGAGGTATACCAGTTTGGGTTGTTTTGAGACCAGTAGCGGGTGTTCTGTCGATTTACCTCACCATTTCCATAAAAAACAGCCTCGTCACTGAACAGAATGGTGGACGGGAAATTGGCATCCCGAGCATAAATTATGGTTTGTAGAAATAGAAAAATATGAATTTCTCCTATGATGCCGGACTTATGGGACACCCTCTATATTAATTTGAGTACATCCATCAATTTTTAAATGGACCACCCTGTAGCAACAAACTTAAATGGTTAAATGAACAATCTTAATTGTCAAATAATAGAATTGTTTTATCCTAATACGAGTTATATCGTAACACCGATTCCCGAAGATCAGTGAAGTTAAGGGACAGCGGGTCTGATAAATAGTTGGATGGGGGACCGTCTTCCGTGTCCAGATTATGTAGCGACACCTGGTTCGAATCCTACGTAAAGCTGTAGATCCCCTCTGTCATATGACCTTAAATATTGCGAAGGAGGTTAAACAAACCCATCTATTCTTTCTCATTACTAGATTTAGTTTTTAACTAAGAAACGTTTACCATAAATAACAGTACCACTAAACTTATGAGGTTCTAAAATGAAAATATCTTGGAAAGAACCTCACACTTCGAAAACCCTTAAAAAATAAGATAAATTTATCATCATTTTCAGTAAAATGTTCTTTCCTCGTTTATTTTTAACCTTTTTGAGGAAGAAATTCTTTGTCGTCAACAAACTACCGCTCGAAACATTGCCTTATATAAGAATTAAAGTTACTGAGAATGCGGATTTCTACAGGGTGTTCAAAAAATAAACGCAACCGAAAATAGGAAAGAAAAGGGTTAGGTTACAATGATATATGCATTCTTCAATGGGTTGCGTTTCTTTTTTTGAACACCCTGTATAAATTAATCTACTCGTAAATGAATAGAAATATCAACGTGTTGATGTAACTTACTTACTTCATCGTTACTTATTTTATTAAACAATTCCTTTTCCGGAAAATTAATCTTTCAGATTACACTTTAGTTATCTCTAAAATTAAACAATTCCTTCCTCGGTGTTGTTTCCGGAAGCTTGAAATGCATCCTGAAATGCCGGAAATACCGGAAAGATGCGTTTAATTGCAGTTGTAAATATATTTCAACCACTTAACCATTACGAGAACAAGATAAACATACGATTCTCTAAAACGAGTAAGGGATATCTTACTCTTGTGATGATTAAGAGAAGGAATTTAATGTGTTTCTAATTGTGTTCAAGTATTTTTCTATTAAATTCTGTGATTTTTCTCAGTTCCTTCTTCTGTCATATTTGTGAGCAATGAGCATACCTTTGCCAATCTTTAACATCATGCATTACCCATATAAATCGGTTGCTCGTATTTTTATTGCTCGTTTTTAGAGGGTTGATGAAGGTGCTATACTCCATCGAAAGGATAGCCACGTTTTTCCTCTTGTATATGTGTGTATATATAATCTCTTACAAAAATATTTGAAAGAGTAGTTACAGAAAAAATCTACGACATTTTGGAGTCAAGGGGAAAGTTTCAGTGAGAACCAACATAAATTCCAATTAGGAAGATCGTGTCTATCACAGTCAGTCATTGTCGCACTCGAAAACAATGACAATTATAATGTCACATACGCAGATTTTGGATACAGGAAAATAGTAGGAAAAGTAGGAAAGTAGGAAAGTAGATATATAATTTCGTCAAGAAGCGTTAACAAGTTGTTACATTCCAAGGAATATCATCAGACTATGAGGTACGTATCTTTGTATCACAATGAACAGTATTAGCTCCATTACTATTCATAATCATTACTATTCATATCGACACTGAAGTAACCAGTAACAGTACAGTAACGTCATTTACTAATTATACAAAAATTAGCAGATAAAGAGAAACTCATAAGATGTAAACGTATTACAAACGGACACAGATAGAATATACAGATGGTCAGAAGCAAATTTAGCACCAAAAGTTTTCAGATCTTAAGATATGGAAGAAGTGAGAAAATAAAATGTATGCGCAACATTATCCCCCAGAACCAGGCAATTCAGAGAGAGAAAAAAACCAGGTTATAATGACTAAGAATGCAAAATTTGCGGCACACAATAACATAGCGTTAAACAAAACAGAAAGAAGAATTATACAGATACTGAGAACCTTCAAAGGAAGGAACAAGAATGTAAGTATCCCTTTGCTGGAAAACACTAATCACACCAAAACTGGAATTTCACAGCCAAGACCAGTGACTGCAGAGAACTAAATTAATTGGAAAGATTACGGAAATCAAATCGATATATCCCATGAAAACAAGAAGAGAGAGAGGTACACTATGACATAACATAAGCATAGAAAAGAAAAAAAAAACAACCTAACCTCAAACTGAACTCGATAATGGGATCTAATCTACAGTAGGTGCGAATTTCTTAACGGTCGGTCCCTGGACTGTTTTTCCCTCTTGTTTTGGTTCATTCGTGTTTCTGTATCCACCCGAGGAGGATGCCAGTGGGCGTCGAAACTGTTGTGGAAATAAACTCTGTCTATTAGAGTGGGTTTTTATTTTCATAACTATCCATTCTATTGGAAAATAAAAAAGGAAAAATGTGTCGTGTTCTCAGACTAAAAGTTAGACAGGGAATATACTCAACTTTGAAGGAAAATAGCTTTGTTGTCCACATAACTTCGGAACACGAATGGTGTTGTTGTGGAAGTTTTCAAAAGAAGACAGACACCTGGCTTAAGACAATCCCTAATGAGCCGGGTATGCCTGGTGAGATGAGATGGACAGCTCGAGAAAGCAACTCTCTCCTTAACCAAGAAAAATTTAGAGGTGGGGTTACGAGCTGACCTTCACGCAATAAGAAATCGGTGTGCGGACCTACGACAAATTATAAGGTATAATAATATATATATATATACATATATATATATATATAATATATATATATATATATATATATATATATATGAAAATTATTTCACAAAAGTAACACGTGAAAAATATTTATGATGAATAAAACCACGAAGGAAAGGAAACACAGAAAGGTGCTCAAGCGCTTTCGTCTAATGACATCCTCAGGAACACTGAAGTACATAGAAGGTTACAGCCTATATATAGGTTACAAAAAAAAAAATATATATATATATATATATATATATATATATACATACATACATATACAATAAACGGAGAAATGAAATTAAAAAAAAATAAAAAATTATTAAAAGATTGTGGGATGGGCATACAACTTTGTAAGGAAACACTATCGATTTTTAGCACAAGATCAAACTACCGATTTTTAGCACAAGATTAAATTAATTGTTTCCAACCAATGTTATAAAAAAAAAAATAAAAAAAATACAAATTTATACTGGAAATCTGCCCGGGTTTTATCACTCTACCCATCTTGTATATAAAAATAAATTGAAAAATAAAAGTTATTAAGGTGGCATACAAGTTTACCAAAGATTTAGCGTTCTACCCTTCTTATCTAAATTTTTTCTGAAGGAATTCAAAACAACAGGATCGAGTTGAAAAAGACCTTTGCTTATGTTGAAGTTATTTTAAAGTTGGATAATGGCAGACTCAAGAATATTTCTATTAACAATGTTGCCAGAGTGAAATAAAACTGAAGCATTATTCCAATCAATACAGTGGGATAACTCTGACAAATGGACAAAAAGAGCACTGGACGACTGTCCTGTTCTAACGGAATATTGATGCTGTTTTATACGTGTGTGCAAATCCTTTCCCGTCTGACCTATGTAAAAGGAATCACATTGTTTACAACCAATTTTATAGATAATGCCTGAATTATTGGTAAGGCTATTTTTTACTACGATATTTTTCACAATATTGTTATATGAAAATACTACATTAATATCCAAAAGTTTAAGTACATTAGCAATGCCTAAAAAGCCCGGGAAAAATGGAAGTACTAAAATATTTTTTGACAAAGTACGAGTGTTATTATTGCCCCGATAGAAAGTTCGTTTTGCCTTGTTGAGACAAGATTCCATAAACGCAGATGGATAACACAGATCACTTCCAATACCGTTGATTTTTTCTAATTCGGCATTGATGTATTTCGGACTGGCGATCCTAAGGGCGCGGAGAAACATTGAAGAAAAAATGGCCTTCTTAGTGGGGGTGTCATGTCCCGAGTAAAAGTGTACGTAGGACAAATTGTTTGTTTTTTTCCGATAGATACTGAACTTAAAACCTGGGCTTTCCCTATGTACACGCACATCCAAAAACGGAATTGAATTGTCTTGTTCCACTTCTAAATTAAACTTAATGGAGGGGACTTGATCATTTAACTGAAGGAGGAAGTTATCCAGGTCACGATTCATGGGCCAGATACACAAAATATCGTCGACGTACCGCAACCAAGGGATGCCAACCCCCAGGATTCTCGGAATGTAAGTAATTTCGAAAAACTCCATATAAATATTGGAGAGGAGGGGCGACAAGGGGTTGCCCATAGCCATCCCAAAAACTTGTTGATAATACTCGTTATTGAAAGTGAATTTACACTCTTTGATGCAAAGCTTAATAAGTTCCAACACAATGTGTGAAGGTAGTAGCAGGTCATACTTATGTAATTCTTGGGAGAGAAAGTCAAGCATATCATCAATTGGCACTTTTGTAAACAATGAACAAACGTCAAAACTGATCAATCTATCGTTAGTTTCAGTACGTGCATTATTCAATTTTTCAGTAAGATCCATGGAATTTTTTACATGTGAATCAACGGTATTGGAAGTGATCTGTGTTATCCATCTGCGTTTATGGAATCTTGTCTCAACAAGGCAAAAGGAACTTTCTATCGGGGCAATAATAACACTCGTACTTTGTCAAAAAATATTTTAGTACTTCCATTTTTCCCGGGCTTTTTAGGCATTGCTAATGTACTTAAACTTTTGGATATTAATGTAGTATTTTCATATAACAATATTGTGAAAAATATCGTAGTAAAAAATAGCCCTACCAATAATTCAGGCATTATCTATAAAATTGGTTGTAAACAATGTGATTCCTTTTACATAGGTCAGACGGGAAAGGATTTGCACACACGTATAAAACAGCATCAATATTCCGTTAGAACAGGACAGTCGTTTGTGCTCTTTTTGTCCATTTGTCAGAGTTATCCCACTGTATTGATTGGAATAATGCTTCAGTTTTATTTCACTCTGGCAACATTGTTAATAGAAATATTCTTGAGTCTGCCATTATCCAACTTTCAAATAACTTCAACATAAGCAAAGGTCTTTTTCAACTCGATCCTGTTGTTTTGAATTCCTTCAGAAAAAATTTAGATAAGAAGGGGTAGAACGCTAAATCTTTGGTAAACTTGTATGCCACCTTAATAACTTTTATTTTTCAATTTATTTTTATATACAAGATGGGTAGAGTGATAAAACCCGGGCAGATTTCCAGTATAAATTTGTATTTTTTTTATTTTTTTTTTTATAACATTGGTTGGAAACAATTAATTTAATCTTGTGCTAAAAATCGGTAGTTTGATCTTGTGCTAAAAATCGATAGTGTTTCCTTACAAAGTTGTATGCCCATCCCACAATCTTTTAATAATTTTTTATTTTTTTTTAATTTCATTTCTCCGTTTATTGTATATGTATGTATGTATATATATATATATATTATATATATATATTTTTTTTTTTTTGTAACCTATATATAGGCTGTAACCTTCTATGTACTTCAGTGTTCCTGAGGATGTCATTAGACGAAAGCGCTTGAGCACCTTTCTGTGTTTCCTTTCCTTCGTGTTTTTTTTCATCATATATATATATATATATATATATATATATATATATATATATATATACAGTGTTGTAAATGTTCTAAATGTTCTAAACTAAAAGAAGGAATCTAGACCGAAGGACAAACGCGACAGGTACGTAAAACATAGAAGTTTATTAACGTTAATTAAACAACATGTTCAGGGTAACTGCCATTTTTTTCTAACACAATATTCAACCTGACACAAATGTTTGACGAAACATTACCTCATAGACTTTGGTCTTTAGGTCTTTAAGTGTCTTAGACTTGGTAGAATAGATCCTGTCTTTTATGTAACTCCACAAAAAAATGTCAGTGGGTGAGGTCAGGTGAGCATGGGTGCCATTCCACTGGCTCCTGAAGGGAGATTAGTCACCCAGAAAAATGCTTCCTCAAAAAGTTGCGAGTTTCACGAGTGGTGTGTGGAGGTGCTCCATCTTGCTGAAGACTAAAGACTTAGTTTTCTTTAAAGAAAGGCCTTCCATGGCCTTACTAGACTATAGTTTAATAGTAGCGGTATCGTAGACACCGATCGACCAGGGACGTACTCCGGGGAGGGACGTTAGGCAAGAGACAGGGAGTGCTGGAACTTCCGTTTCCCCTGTCACTGTCTTAACTGATTTTACCGTGTTTCATGTACCCTGTGAGCAGTCCAGCATGCTCCAAAAACACACGCTTCTCCCTCTATTTCTCACTGCACTGGAGGGGGGGGGGTCATTTTTGTGGGCATTTGCTCTTGACCTCCTCCTTCCTGCATAAAAGAAAGAATATATATGTGTGTGTGTGTGTGTGTGTGTGTGTGTCGTGTGTGCGTGTGTGTGTCATCAGGCACTTCCCGCACTGCGAATGTAGATGTCTAGCAGTCTGGACGATCTGACGAAAGGATGGTTTTCGAAGTTCAGTAAGGCCTTAGCCGGAAGACATCCGAATGATGGGAGCAAACTATTTCAACAAAGAACTTAAACACAGTAAATCTAGAAACTGAAGAAAAATGGAAAAGTAAAAGATTTTTGGATTTTGTTTCGCTCCATCCTTCAAACTTTGTTCAGAAATAATACAGGAGGAGGCTCAGAAGGTAAAAGTGAATCAAGGAGAGTTACCTTTACAATGAATTCAATTTAGAATCCTTTATAAATGCCTCTGATAGCTAGCCAGCCAAGAATTGACAAGGAAGGAAGAGCAAACCTCCTAGGCCAAAGGTTGCGGCAGAAATGATTTAATTTAATAAAAAGGAAATAAATACGACTAGGAATTCATGGGGGGGGGATGCAATTGAAGGTTAACTTCCCCTATAATGAAGAAACTGCAAATCTTACATAAAAATAAAAAATAAAAATAAAAACTGAAATAAAAAGTAAAAATTTGCTACCTACCTACTTTTGAGTTGTGACATAATGACGGGTCTGTATAACCGATATGAAGTACATTAAAGTACATTTAATACATTCTTAGTAAGTATTTGGTGCATTATGTACTCATTAATATTAAAACATTACACTATTAAGAAGACAATTACTTAATTATAATATTTATCAAATATTTAACATATCCTTCAATTAGATAATTTGTATACCACTGGTTCCCAACCGGTGGGGCCCATGGCCAATTTCCTGGGTGGGCCATGGAGGTTGGTTATAGCCATACCTTTTAAAAATCTAATTCAAATTTAGAAGTAGTATAATTTTAATAATTTTATAAAATTATTGTCATATTTACAGTCATATTTATACTGTCATATTTACATTGTCATATTTATATTGTCATATTTACATTATCATATTTACATTATAATATTTATATTGTCATATTTACAGTCATATTTACATTATTTTTCCAGGAGTTATTCGAATCAGCTCTAGTGGGCCATCGCCTCAAAAAGGTTGGGAACCACTGATCTATACGATGTATATATATAATATACGATATTTGTTTGCGATACTATAATTTAGAGTGAGGTTAAGCGAACAGTTTTTACATATTAGTTAACTATGATTATAATCATCATAAGACTTAAATGCAAAAAACTTCACTTTTTTCTACGTGAAGGTCAAAATATGATAATAAAAACCCACTCTAATAGACAGAGTTTATTTCCACAACAGTTTCGAAACTGATGTGGAAATAAACTCTGTCTATTAGAGTGGGTTTTTATTATCATATCATAAGACTTAATTATGAACAAATATTATTAGCAATAATTACCTATAATTAGCCAGTGACGTAGAAGGAAGGACGAATTAGGAACATACTATACCACATACTGTATATAACATAGATAACATCTAAACTGAAAGAACAGCGAGAGAGATTTTTAGGAACGATGAGGCTAGAATTTTGCCAAATCAGAGGAATTTGGAAGCTTAAACAAACATTTTGAAAAAAACGTATTGGCGAATTCCAATACTTTTGCCTTTAGTTAGAAATGATTACGAAATATAAAAAGAATGAAATGATGTATGTAAAAACGGGTGCGTTAGTAAACAGATAGACGTAAGTAGACATAGGTATACAATAGATAATGTATGAAACAATTTCATTCATATTCTTCAAGAATAACTGAAGGTTATTTTAAGAATAATTTACGTTACGGTTATTAATTCAAGAAAGAATATTAATTGATTTGTGTGAACGAAAGAAAATGATCGACAACGTTTATAGTACAGTACATCAGACAGGCGATGCGCAAGACACGATATGTATATATAACGACCTATATAGTATAGGGGGGTTACGTCATAGCCAATGTCGTAACACCGCTTCCAGTTGACTAGCGAAGTTAAGCGACATTGGGTCTGGGTAGTAAGTTGGATGGGAGACCGTCCTCCGCGTCCACGTAAAGCTGTAGGTCCCCTCCGTCATATGACCTTAGATGTTGTGAAGGAGGTTAAACAAACCCAATAATTATTATTATATAGTATAGGGACAAATGTCATAAATTTAATCATTGAACTCAGTTGAATATATAAGTTATTTGAAGACTGTATAAGAAGAATACAGAGCAGATTGACGCAGTAATCACAGTAATAAAAGAACACAGATATAGTACAGAACTAGTACAGGACATTTCATGTGAAATCAGAACGAGGTAGTAAAGGGTACATTTATAATATATATATATATATATATATATATATATATATATATATATATAATGTTATAATGTTTCAGACCAACAAAGACCCTAGGATCCACTCATGGCTGGTCTACCTAACTGTGTTCGTAATCGTGTATTGTGTATGTCCTCCGTGGTGGCGGAGGGGACCTACAATTTTACGTGGGTTCCGAACCACAAGAACATAAGAAATTCATGTAAAACTGCCGGTAAATTGGCAACGACCAATTTTTACGAAACTAAATAATTATCAATTTAAAAATAATTAATTATCGATTTAAAACTAAGGATAGAATCTATCGATCCAGAGGATCAAGTCATAATAAACTACTATCCACAAATATGTTACACTCTATATCTATTTATAACGGACATGCAAATATATCAGATCCAAAGAATCCAGTCAATTTCATTACGGTATCCATTAAGTCACGGTCCATATCGATTGCGGACCAAGTCAAAATTTACAACCATATACTACATTACAATATATACACTTACGAGGAAAAGTGTAGTTGTGGCTGTAAAGACTGTACAGGAATGTAGAAATGTGTGTGCACCCATTATGGGTCTCCCATTTAAAGGTGTTTGTGGGGCAAGTGAAGATCATGAGTTTTTCAATACCTCACAGTACTATGGGGGGCACCGCTCGGCAGAGGAATCTCTTTAAATGGGGTGTGTAAGGACAGAGAGTATCCCCTAACCCAAGACGCTGCCTCCCTATATCCCACAACACTTGTGTTGAGCTGTGGGATCTATCCCCACAAAGGCTTAATTTTACTACCTTGAACTATACCCTTTCTATCAACATGCGCGTCTAATCGATTTTTAAACATGTTTATAGACGTGCTACTAATTACTTCTACCGGCAAACTATTCCAGGTATTTACTATTCTATGCGTAAAAAAGTTTTTCGCAACTGCTGTCTCGAACCTTCTACTTGTCAACTTACACCCGTTATTTCTAGTCCTATTATATTGAGATATTTCGAAAAAGCTATCTCTATCTACGTTATCAAACCCATTCATAATTTTGAAAACCTGGATTAGATCACCCCTTAACCTCCTAGTCTCGAGTGTAGTCAATTTTAACTCCTTAAGCCTATCCTCGTACGACTTTGACCTAAGAGACGGAATCATCTTAGTTGCTCGTCTTTGAACTCTTTCGATTTTGTCTATATCTTTGCGCATATGCGGATTCCAAAATTGGACCGCGTACTCCAAATGGGGTCTAACTAATGATTTATAAAGAGGAACTATAATATCGCGCGATTTGTACACAAAATTTCGAGTTATAAAACCTAACACTTTGTTCGCCTTATTGACCGCTGCTGTACTTTGTTTCGCTACTTTTAAATCACCAGTGACTATAACTCCTAAATCTTTTTCCTGCTCTACGCTTGTTAAATCTTTCCCCTGACAGAGGGATCGACCGCAGGTCGATCTTGAACCGTCGTTCAAACTCACCTAAAGTATAAATAAAGTAAGTATATATACATATAGTCTATTTACAAATGGGGAGTGCATTGTAATAGATGTAATTTTAAAGTACACACAAGGGATTTAATCTTACTGCAGCTAACCTGCATGCATGATATGATGTAATTTATAAATGGAAGAGGGGACGTATGATGATTATAATTAATATCATAACAAATGAAAAAAATGGAAATAACCTTGATGGAAACTAAGCAATTTGAAAGGTTGATTACTCTTGGTTGCACTTCAATTGAGGACGAGATTAAGGGACATTCACTCTTGGAGCGAACTCATTATGTACGAAGGTGGAAATAGTACAAATTGGGAATGATTCAAATGGTTATTTCCCCCTTCGGAACACACACACAACACACACACACACACACACACACATATATATATATATATATATAATATATATATATATATATCGTAAAGAACGACGCTTGTATAGGAGATATTCCGCGCAAGACGAGAGAGAGAGAACGAAACAAATGAAAAAATGAGGTAACCATTTCATTTGTTTCGTTCTCTCTCTCTCGTCTTGCGCGGAATATCTCCTATACAAGCTTCGTTCTTTACGTTATTTATACTGCGTGTTCTTTGCAGTTGAATGTGTATATATATATATATATATATATATATATATATATATATATATATATGATAATGATAAGCTTTATTGGCAGGGTATAAATCCCATAACATACATCCAGTATATAAATTATCCAAGCTATGCATCAGTCCTGCCATATGTCATCTAGGCTATGGACGTGATTATTAGTTAGAAATTTGTTTTATATTAACTGCAGGGAGAGAGAGAGAGAGAGAGAGAGAGAGAGAGAGAGAGAGGTTTTAAAATCCCAGTTGGTATGTTCAGAGTAGTTAATTTTAAAATTTACAGTTGGCAACATTGCCCTTCATTTTCACATAGATTTTCGTTGAAAATTATGATCACAAGGCGTATTGTGTTTTATACAGTAGTGTAAATTACGTTAATTATCATATATTCGGCTTAGGCCGACTTAACCTCTCTACCTTTCAATGTCATATTCTTTTTAATTCGCCCCACCTTTAATCACCATGCTTCAAAACTTTAATTGAATAAAATCATACAAAATCTATTTCGCGTTTCGTCGTTCCATACATTAGACTAATCGGACACCCGCTACCGAGTAAAACAGGCATTGTATGCAGTTAAACGAAATTCAGTATAGAAAAGCCATTAAAGTTTGCGATATAGTATAAGTTCGATATTTGCGGGGTGAATTGGGTGCAGGACATTTTCGATCGTTTGTGGCTTAATGGTATTTTCTGGCAGTCCTCGTCCCACTGTTTCGATGCTTGGTTCAATGTGCGTCTTACTACTCGGTAGGCACACGATGAGCGTTTGAATGAGTGTTTAAGGCTTTACTGCTATACAGGCACACAGTAGGTTCGTGTGAAATCGCCTACAGCCAAGTGATCCTTTGATGAATGCCATGTTGGGAGCCTTTCAGCTGGACGTAGTAGAGGAGCAGCGCTCACCGAAAAGAAGTTGAGATGAGAGTGGCGAGTTTATGCGTCGGCTTCTAGAATAGCAAATCCCGTCCAATTCCGGTACGTAGTTGGTTCCATTTTCAGTATATCGCCATCCCCTTAATCCTCTTTGAATTGGGCAGCGATAATTTCTTTTTCGCCAATATTTTTGGAAAGAGGGCGGAAGCTCAACGCGTGCTGATCTGTTGCATAATGATGCAACCCCTTGCATTCTAGTGAAGTGAGTAGGAGAGATCCGATTGAAAACTTAAAAAGTCCGTTGTCAGCTTTTGACGGACATAAAGGCAGCGTAGTGGTATCTGAACAGCGTTCAGAATTTGACGTACACTGATTATAATTTGATAAAGCTATAAATGAAAATGTTCGAATATCACCCAAATTTTTTTCTTTTTGTATCATACTATGTGTGCTCTCATCAGAAGGTTTTGTAAACATGGTTTTTCTATTATTGCACTCACAGTAACTACAAATAATATATATATATATATATATATGTTACAGTTTTTTCGCGAAATCGGTCTTTTTGCAAATTCTCCGGTCAGTTTGTAAAGAAACCGAAACAATAGTAATTTTACAAAATGACCTTCAATGTTTGATCATTTTGTGAAAACACAAAAATCGGTCAATTTGTAAAAAACACACAAAAATCGGCCACTTTGCAAAATCACAAATAATCTTGTCGGTGTATTTGCAAAATCTCTTGTTCTAATACTGTAGAACCTTCTAGCTCCTAACCTAACCTAACCTAACCTAACCTAATCTAACCTAACCACGATGACACTGTTTGCAAAATGATCAAACATTTAAGGTCATTTTGTAAAAGTACTATTGTTTTGGTTTCTTTGCAAACTGACCGAAGGATTTGCAAAAAGACCAATTTCGCAAAAAAAACGTAATATATATATATATATATATATATATATATATATTCGAATGTAAAGCGTTTATTGATGAGAAATCGCTGGAATAGAATGTGAAAGTCAAATTTATTGTAATGAAGTTTAAAAGAAAATTTATCCCCGATTGTACAGGGTGGTCCAAAAGTTCCTATCTCTTTTGTTGAAATAATATTATTTGAGGATAAAAATGTAGTAACATAATTAGATTTATATTTATTTATCAAGCTTAGGTCTAAGATTCGACGTGAGCACCATCATTGTCTCTGCAAATCTCAAATCTGTCCACTGCGTTGCTGAACACATTTTCAAGCATCTCTGGGGTTATTTTAGCGACTGCCGCGATAATGCGGGCTCGCAGATCCTGCAGGTCTGTAACTCTTGTTTTGTAAACCTCGGACTTTATGAAGCCTCACGCAAAGAAGTCTAATGGTGTTAAATCCGGAGATCATGCTGCCTAGGGCCTGTTTCTACCACGTCCAATCCAGCGATTTGGTAAGAGCTCATCAAGGTACGCCCGAACGATGTTTGCATAGTGACATGGAGCTCCATCTTACTGAAAGACAATAATGGCGAGAACGTCATCTGAACCAAGTTGGGGTTCAAGAAACTGCTGAAGCGTATCAAGATAAATTGTCCCTGTTACCGTAGCTTCTGCAAAGAAAAAAGGTCCGTAAATCTTCGATCTTGTCATACCCAATCAGACATTAACTTTGGGAGAATCTCTCTCTCATTCGTAGAACTCGGTTGGTTTATCACTAGCATAGATACTGCAATTATGTCGATTAACCTTTCCGCATGTGTGGAATGTCGCCTCATTGCTGAAGAGAATGTGATTTAATAAGTTTTCGGTCTGAATTTTTTCAATCAATTCTGTGCACATAGCGGCTCGTCTTGGATGATCCTCTTCGTGTAACTCATGTCGCACTTGAATATGGTAACTTTTCTTTTTTAATGTTGATTTTAAAATCCTTAGAACAGTCGTTTTTGGTATGCTCAGTCTCCATGATGCCATGCGAGTTGACATTTTAGGATTAGTTTCAAAGGCATCTCTTATCAATTCGACATTTCCTTGAGAGGTACCTGGACGTCCAGATCTTGCCTTATCATCAACAGATCCTCTTCTTTTAAATTTATTGACCAGCTCGCGAATTGCTTTGTCTGTTGGTCCTGGTTTTTGAAATGTTCTTTCGAATTTTTCTCGAACTTCTTAACTATCATCACACGTTCTTGTACAGTCCCCTGCAATAATTCCGCTCCACCCTCTCCGAGATGTGGCCACAACGCAGTCCCTCTCAAACCCCAGTCCCCCACCCTCACTCCCTCCCTCTCCTCCTCCCCCTCTCAGGTGCTGTCATAGTAATACTTTTATTTTTGAAAACCAATGACCGAATAAATATATTGTTCACTGTAGTTTTGGTGGTAATGCGCGGACGACTATTTATTTTATTCACGCATTATTCCTAAATTTAGGGAATACAGTAGTTAGGTTATTTCACAAATGTGGAATACTTCCAATCATAGGATTTTGATGTGGCCATGTTATAGTTAAAGTGTAAGATAAGTTGTAGCATCGACTTTTCCTCCAGGCAATAACATTTCTATTTAAAGTCCATGCATCATCAACAAATGATTAGCCAGAAGAAGGTCTATCCATGGAAAGATAATGATAACGTAGTTCAAATTTTGGATCACCTGAAGATCAGGTCCCCAGCCTCAATTACCAAATGATATCTTAGTTAAAACTAACGAAAATATCACGACTTAACCTAACCAATCGTCAAGGGCGTACAGTTGACCTAACCGGGCATTCAATTTAATTTATTATTATATTTGCTATTGTAAAGCAAAAAACAAGAATACATGGAGGCCCTGATCTTCAGGTGATCCCAATTTTTTATTACAAAAATAAACATAAATCAAGTAAATTTAGGGATTTTCTTAAGAACATACAAAACATACAGTAATGTTCAAATTATAAGGAAGTGACAATTGTTCGAGTAAATAAATATATATTTACTACATCACAACCATAACATTATTATACACAATAACTCAATACTTGGCCCATCCTCTATTATTATTAATGACCTCTCGTAGCCTATTTGGAACAGATGCCCCATGATTGTGGATGACTTGTGGGTTCCTGCGGAAAAGTTCTCACTCTGCCATGGTGTGTTTCAGCAGGTGCCGAGATGTCCGCTCCTGCCCAGGCTCCCACGTCTTAACCACATTTGCCCACACATTTTCAATGGGCGTTAGGTCACATCCCTTGGTGGGCCAGTTCAGCAGCTTGACATCTCGTTATTCCTAAAACCACCGTCTGATGATCCTGGCAGTATGAACAGGGCAGTTATCCTGTAATATATATGTTAACCCTCCGTCTATGGCCTTGGGTGGTTCGAGGTTGACGGGAGTTGTGGTTAGGTGGTACCGTGAAGGGAATTGCAGTAGTTTATTTTATACTACACTCCGATTTCTTGTAGTAAGTCGGAGGATTCTGTGAAAACTTATTAAATTATCTGACGGTTCCCCGATTTTTCTCGTAGCGTATCGGGAAATTATTTATTTTATTTTAAAACTAAGTTCGCTGGAGAAAGCAGGGCTCAAAGGAGAAGACAAAGAGATCCTCTGACTGAATTTTACTGTTTCTAAAATATTACAGGTAATGCTTCAACCTCTACGTCAGAATAATCAGAATGATAATTTGAAAAATTACAAGAGTTTATACACTAATAATTTGGTGACATCATTATTATTTAATGTTGACCTGTTTTGTTTTTTATTCTCGATAGGCTGAATTTTTTTTTTTTTTTTGCAAAATATTTGAAGATAAAGGTAAATTTTGGCTGTAATACAATACTGGCAGATAAGCAAGATATTTGAAGATGAAGTTACATTTCCTTTTAAACAGCGTATT
This sequence comes from Bathynomus jamesi, assembly GCA_023014485.1. NCBI lineage: Eukaryota > Metazoa > Arthropoda > Malacostraca > Isopoda > Cirolanidae > Bathynomus > Bathynomus jamesi. The sequence continues at coordinate 447,516 of JAJOZX010001146.1, read as the reverse complement.
GACAGAGCTGGTGCTATCATGATTTGTCGAGTTAACTAAAAATAGAAATTGAAATAAGCATTTTATTATGAATTAAAATTAAACATGCATATGAGCCAAAATTAAATGCTTAAAACTTAAAATTAAGTGTTAATTTGGAGTTTTGGCAAGTTATGACTTAATCTTTCACAACTAAGAGAGAATGTGTAAAAAAAAAAATGAACATCGCAGAATTTAACACGATTAAGCTTAATCTAAAAAATGATTAGTTAATTTAAGAAAGAAATAATTCATCACTTACTTAGCAAAAATAAAATAGAAAGAAAATTAAAATTTTTAGTATTTTCCGTTATACTCCCACAATTTCTCCTTTCCCGGTTTATTCAACTGTACGCCCTTGACAGTTGGTTAGGTTAAGCCGTGATATTTTCGTTAAAATATTTGTTAGTATTTCGTTAAAATATTCGTTAGTTTTAACGAAAATATCACAACTTAACTTAACCAATTGTCAAGGGCATACAGTTGACCTAACCGGGAAAGAAGAAATTGCGGGGTATAACGGAAAAGTAACAAATTTTTCCAAACTTGCATTTTATATACAGAACAAGTGAGTTATTATATAATATAAAAGAATTCAAAGATTAATACTTTAATTTAGATAAACAATTTAGACAAAGAATGATATTGTTAAAATTTTTTACCAAATTTTTTTTTGTTTTTTTTCTGTGGGATGTAAATCGTACAATCTATAAGCTAATTTTTATTGACTATTGTAGGTAAAAATAGAATTACGTAACCGATGATGTATAGACCTGTGGTCAAATGTGTAGGGATTTGGGAGGTTTTTGAATTAACAAAGTTTAAAAATGATGTATAATAATTTAAGATGGGTTTAGGGTTATATATATATATATATACATTTACGTTAAGGAATAGATAAAACAACTTAATAAATGCATGAACGAGAATTTATATATAGTAAGCAATAATTATTAAGATTATAATGATGTTTGCATACGAGTTTTAATGCAAAAGTGACTGAAGGGACGGAACGTAAATTGAATTCGACTACGACAATTACTCAGTATTAATCGAATAAAAAAAAAATATAAAAAATATAAAGTTTGGAAATAGAAATCAATGATAAACTATAATAAACTAAGCATATAATGCTCTTAAAAATAAAAAAACACAACTTAACATAAACGGAGGTTATGTTCCATCGTACTAAAGAGGAATTAACCATGGTTGAACCATTTCTCCGGTTGTCACTGGGTTCAACTGGGGTTGGGGGTATTAAAATGAAATAAACTTAAAGGACAAAGTTTGTAGTACAACATTCGGGGGAATTGAGTGACTAAGCGGGGGATATAAGTCTGAAATTGACAATAACATCTTTTTGTGAGCACTTTGCTCTTGAAAAAAAGATTGCTTGTCACACTACTTAGAACAAAAATTTAAAAAGTTCAACAAACGGAGGGACGGCGTGTTCCTCATATACATTACAATAATTACCAAAATCGTTACAAACAATTGTAAAAACTGTTTTGGTTACAAATAATGGATTACATGACTATATATTTATATACGTAACAATGGCATGAAAAGAAAAGACAGATAGGTCAATTTTCTTCTCACAACAAAACAAAGAAAGGTTAACTAAAGACGCAACCCGGTCAATTCAGGTTGAATTAAATTCTCTTAAACAACAAAAAAAGGTTGAATTAAATTCTTAAATTACATTTTCTTAAATTCAATTCTCTTAAATTACAAAGAAAAAGTTGAATTCAATTGACTGCATTGAAAACTAACTTGGGACTTAAACTGACTTTTTTTTCAAAAACTTTTTTTTTTTTCAAAAACACTTTTTTTTCAAAAACTAACTTTTTTTCAAAAACTAACTTTTTTTTCAAAGCTAACTTTTTTTTTTCAAAACTTTTTTTTTCAAAACTAACTTTTTTTTTCAAAACTAACTTTTTTTTTCAAAACACTTTTTTTTCAAAACTAACTTTTTTTTTTCAAAACTAACTTTTTTTTCAAAACTAACTTTTTTTTTTTCAAAATTAACTTTTTTTTTCAAAACTAACTTTTTTTTCAAAACTAACTTTTTTTTCAAAACTAACTTTTTTTTCAAAACTAACTTCTGTAATCTCTGGGGCGGTTGTCCCTCTTAGATGCAACCTTTGACTTGACCTCTTATCAAGTATTCTGAAACTAACTTGAACTCTTATCAAGTATTCTGAAACTAACTTGAACTCTTATCAAGTATTCTGAAACTAACTTGAAATGCTTCAAGTAACTCTCTAACTCTATAAACTCTCTATAACACTCTCTTTCTTAATTTGCAAGTCAATTCAATTCAATAATTTGAAAAAAATTTGCAAACAAAAATATAAAATGTAAACAACATTTCACTCGAATGTACACGAAGGTACGATACTATTATGTTTGATACATAAAATAAAATTATACTATACTAACTAGAATAGTAAAAATAACTGAAAATAACTGTGAAAATAATTCTGTGACAATATTGTTTTCAATAAAACAAAAATGTATCACTGGTGTCTGAAGTGTTCACTGTGTTTTGTGTTAATTCTGGCTCAATATTAAATATTAACTGTTAATAATAATGACTTTTCAAATGTTTAGAAATGATTTTAAAAAAGAGTTTTGTACTTAAGATTCCTACGGCGAAATTCTTAGAGACGTGTCCTGAAGACGTGTCTTGCTGGCCACTTGTTCCTGGATGAAAACTAGGCGTGAAGAACTTGGAGTCGTAACGCACCGGTTCACGGGTGGATGTGACGAACTCGAAGTCGTGACACGCCGGTCAACTGGGTGTTGGTTCTGGTTCCAGGGTCTGGAAGACTGGAAGAATCCTGGAGTCGTGAAGATCCTGGTTAAAGGGTCTGGAGGACTGGAAGAATCCTGGAGTCGTGGAGATCCTGGTTAAAGGGTCTGGAGGACTGGAAGAATCCTGGAGTCGTGGAGATCCTGGTTAAAGGGGCGCCAGTTGTTAAGATCCTCTTCTTCTATGTGTTTATCCTGATGCAGGGTAATTTCTATCTTGGCCAAAGAGTGGCCTCTTGTTAAAATCTTCTTGTTAAAATCTTCTTGTTAAAATCTTCTTGTTAAAATCTTTTTCTTATCCTGGCAAAGGGTCGCCACAATGTTAACCCCTCCGTCTATGGCCCTGGGGTGGTTCGGAGTCGACGGGGGTTCTGGTTAGGAGGCAGCAACGGATCTGTTACTTGCAGTAGTTTCTTCTATACTACTCTCCGAGTTCTTCTTTAGTGGCTCGGAGGATTCTGAGAGGCTTATTAAATTCTTTGAAGTTTCTCCCCGATTCTTCTTGTAACTTATCGGGAGATTCTAATGACTAAATTTTCTGAAGAGAGCACGGCTCGAAGGAGAAGATAAAGACTTTTTCTTACTGTGTTTTACTCCTAAACTGTTACAGGTAATGCTCAGCCTCGTAGTTGGAATCAGAACAAACATGGAAGAAATTGGTGGGCTTTATATACCCCAATTCTACTAACATCATCATTATTAAATGTTGAAGAGGCTGTATTATTTTTGCACAATATTTGAAAATAAAGTAAATCTTTTAGCTGTGTAAGGTTTAAACGAATAAACAAGATATTTGAAGATGAAGCCATATTTTTATCTTAAACTGCGTATTTTCAGATCTGATGTTATCATGATCTGCCAAGTTAACTAAAAGTGGAAATTGAACTATGCATCTTTACACTAAAATATGCATATGAGTAAAAATTAAAGGTTTAAGATTTACAATTAAATGCTTAGGCAAGACATGACTTCAACATTTATAATGAAGAAAGAATGTTTACAAAACATGACATGGCAAAAGTTACTCAGGATTCATTATTCAGCTAAATCTAAAAAAATGATTATGAGATTTTAAAAAACAACAGGTCATCAATTATTTGGCAAAGTAGAAAGCACATCAAAATTTATCACAACGGAAAAATAATAATAAAAATACATAACAACAGTATTGCCGATTTGACATTCCTTATGGCGACATAATGTCGGGTCGGACATTGAGTACATTGTAATTTTGGTCTACTGTAACTATGATTATAATTATCAATTCATTTATTATCGTTAACTACAATTTCATTAAAGTACATTGACTACGTTATTTAGTACATTACATCATTAAGTACAGTTTCATTAAAGTACATTACATTATATTAAATTAAAAGTATTACAGTTAATTATAATTAAACAGTTACTATAACTTTGTTTTGTTACAGTGTTTCATATTAATAGACAATTAAGATTTTAGAAATATAATACAAAGTACATGGGCACATACGGTATGGATGAATATGGTTGAATAATAATATTTATACTACATAACATATAAATAATGACTTCTATAGAGTGTACAGTTTTTATTATGATGTTAAAGAATTTTCATACATTGAATACTAGAGATATGATGAAGGGAAATTAATGACGGGAAAATGTGACGTCATAGTTATTGAATTTGTACGTATAGTACAAATCATTATTAGGAAGACTTACAAGAACGAATTAGAGACAAAGAGTGGGTATTAATGACTAAGAAGTACAACTACGGGTTCCAATCCTGTTACATGCAATGTGTATGCATAATCTAGGGTCGAGGGTGAGATGCAAGACAATCAGAATTAATTATAATAACTTCTATAACAAAAAATGAAAAATGGAAAATGGATACGACTAAACCATAGAAATGGGAGATCGTAAGGTTATGACACAAACAAAAATAGGAAGCTACAAATACAATTTTTATCCAAAACTCGCTTAGGCGATTTTGGTTTCTTATGTAAAAATGAATATGGATTAGTCATTGTTCATTTTTACATATACACTAATATATATCATTTAATATATTTCGTCATCGGATTCAAATCACAGTTTAAATTAGATGCTATTCAAATCGTAATCTGACACGCCGAATTACGGTGTCCTTCGAATTTTGGGAACATTCGTGATGCAATACTTTTTGTCATCCTTTTGGGAACATTCGTGAAGCAATACCTTTTGGCATCCTTTAAGCCAACACTTAAAGAAATCTGACACTGCTGGCCTACCAATTCGCCATGTGGCCGTCTTAGGTGCGCATGCGCAAACTGCTTGTTTTGTAGCGAACATCTGACACATCCAAGGGCGTAGTCACTTCACAAAATCTCTACATTATAATGATTAATTTCAGCTATTGTGCGATTCCATATAGACCGTTTCATCTCGTAATATCGTCGTTTCTGATGTACCGGAAGGAAAAGAGGAGGACGAGAGGTGGAGATAGCGAGAGGGAGAGTAAAGTATCCACGTTTGTGAAATAACCTAACTACTCTATTCCCCAAATTTAGGAATAATGCGTGAATAAAATATATAGTTGTCCTAGCATTACCACCAAAATTACAGTGAACAATATATTTATTCAGTCATTGGTTTTCAAAAACTAGAAGTATTACTATGGCAACACCTGAGAGGGGGAGGAGGAGAGGGAGGGAGTGAGGGTGGGGGACTGGGGTTTAAGAGGGACTGCGTTGTGGCCACATCTCGGAGAGGGTGGAGCGGAATTATTGGAGGCGACTGTACATCCATCATCATCATCTCATCTATGGCCTGTAAAAAATAAAATAGAAATATCATTGTTTCAGCAAAATAGATAGAGACTTTTAGACTACCCAGTCTATTGTAACACTTTTTACGAAAAAAATTTTTATTCATTGATTTAAAATGTTATTGATACAGATGTCTGCAGATATTAAATTTATATAAATGATTTCCAAATATCATCATTCACTGGTATAAAAGGTCGTATATATGAAATTTTACCGAAATGTTCCCTTTTATTTGCTATTCTCTGACTTTTTATTGTCAATATGGAAACGTAAACGTTTAAATTGTTGTTAAAAAATAAGTTTTCTGATTGAAAGCTTATTTTAAAAAAAGGGTGGGGCGAGTGTAATAAATGGAACTAATATGATTATTAATTAATGCAATTTGACCTAATTATTAATGAGAGAGAGAGAGAGAGAGAGAGAGAGAGAGAGAGAGAGAGAGAGAGAGAGAGAGAGGAGTTTTAAAATCCCAGTTAGAATGCCCAGAGAAGTAGTTAGTTTTAAAATTTACAGTTGGCAACACTGCGCCTCATTTTCACATAAATTTTCGGTGAAAGTTGTAATCGCAAAATGCATTGTTACATTGTTAATGTAAATTCGGTTGATTATAGTCGGCTCAGGCCGACTTAACGTCTCTTTCAGTGTCATATTTATCTTAATTCGTCCCACCTTTAATCACCATGTTTCAAAAGTTTAACTGCATAAAATCACGTAAAATATATTTCGTGTTTCGACTTCTCATACGTTAGACCTAATCAGACACACGCTGCCAAGTCAGACAGGCATTGTATGCAGTTGAACGAAATTCAATATAAAAAAACATTAAAATTTGCGGTACAAGTTCGATATAACAAACATCATTATAAATAAATAAAAATTATGTTAATACAATAAAAATTCATTACACAAAAAGCCAACCATTACGGTGTGTGTATATATATATATATATATGCATATACTGGTTTTGGGGCCTTTCTGCTTTATTTGTGAACAATAACTTAAAGAGCAGCAGGAGCCTTTGGTTGACCGATTTCAGCAGAAGTTTCGGTTTGGATTCTTACTGAAAACTCTCCACTGCTTCTGAATTTGTGAATAGTTTCAACTCAGGAATTAAGTTTGAAGATAGCTTCAATCCAGACAGAATTACAGATAACGTCAATGTAGACAGAACTTACAAATAACTTTGGCTTACAATATAATCTTGCAACTAACATCTAAATGAAATCGTGAATTTTCAAGATAAGTTCAACTTGGATTATAGGTAACTTTCACATGAAACTTGAATAATTTGAATTTTAATTAATAAAAGCAATCATAAAGTTAGGGTTTGAAGAGGAGATAACAAGGACAAAACTTTCTTTGAAACTTTCATTGTTCTCAAATATTCGCGAAACAAGGTTACGTAGATTTGCAATACAGCACATAAAAAACATGGTAAACACAGTTTCGGTCATGGTGTAAATGAAGTCTTTGAAGTAGTTGCTATTTTCATGTTGATGGAGAGGGAATAACTCCATATTGAAGAATGCGGGTTTATCTTAAAACTGACTTATTACTTCCTCTGGATGGAGGAACAGATATATATATATATATATATATATATATATATATATATATATATTAACGGGTACGCTTCTACCGGGTAATCGGGTACGGGTACCCGAAGTGTAATACCTGATCGGGTACGGGTACCCGATCGGGTATTGAAGACGTTCCAAAATTTGTTGGTTTACTACCGCGACTTATTAACTGTGTGCAGTTCAAGCACTTGGCTTTACTATTATCTAATTTATCAATAACAAAATAGTCCCAAACCATACTACGATTTGCCATTTTGAATGTTTTGTTAAAAAATATTATGCAAAAAATATATCAAGAAAACCTGCAAAACAATAAAATTAAAATTAAATTAGAATTTGGTTCTTACTACTCGTACTCGATTTTTTAGTAATTACCCGATAGGGTCGGGTATCATCGAGTAGTACATTACCCGATCGGGTCGGGTACCCGTGACATCCCTAATATATATATATATATATATATATATATATATATATAAACCCTTTTCGTTGGATGAACTTGCAAGAAATCCTTTTCGTTAAATGTTAATTTCATGAAGGCTGAAATGTAGTACAAAATCACAGAATTTGAAATTCATTTCAACGTTTTCTGTATTGCAACTTCGGTAATTGATTGTGCAAATATTCGAATCAATCGGGCGACATGGTTCGAGATTAAGGAATAAGGAAGTAGGTCAAATAAAGAAGAGAGAGAGAGAGAGAGAGAGAGAGAGAGAGAGAGTGGAAAATGAAGGCTTAATAATGAAGGTAGTCGTAGTGAGTAGGGATAATCTTAAGATAGATTGCAGCGAAACGATTGTAGGAGGGACAAGGGAAAATACATTCATATCAGTTCCTGAAGTAAAGGGGTTAATTAAAGAGTTAAAGACTGGTTCTGCGTCTTTGGTAGATGACCTATCGAATGAGCACTTAAAATATGCAAATGACGTAGTATGTCTGCATATATCATTGCTCTTATCAGCCATGCTTGCTCATAGCTATATCCCTGCAGAGTTCATGAGGGTATGTATCTTGCCCCTGGTCAAAAATAAGTACGGAGACAGTCTGTCCAGCAATAATTACAAGCCTATTGTTGTCGCTTCCTGCTTCTCGAAACTACTAGAAAAACTCTTGTTATGCCGATTAAATGATTTCCTATGGACATCTCCTAATCAGTTTGGCTTTAAAAGGTCCCACTCAACTGACCTGTGTATCTATGTACTTAAAGAAACAATATCTAAATACATTGACAGTAATTCAACTATTTATAGCTGTTTCCTAAATATAAGTAAGGCATATGATAGGGTGAACCACAATATTTTATTTAAAAAACTAGAAGACAGGAAGGTTCCCATGTACATATTAAAATTATTGAAACTTTGGTATTCCCACCAATCTTTCACTGTTAGGTGAGGCAATGTACTATCCGAGTGTTTTGGCTCCTCTTGCGGGGTGAGACAAGGCTCCTTGCTCTCAACTATGCTGTTTAATGTGTATATCGACGGATTAATTGCTTCACTTAATGAGGCAACAGTGGGATGTTGTATAGATAACACAAGGATAAATAACTTAGTTTATGCCGATGATATGGTGTTAATAAGTCCCTCCGTTAAAGGTCTGGATCGGCTACTAAAAGTCTGCGAAGTGTATTCGCAGAAACATGATATTCTTTTTAATGTTACAAAAACTAAGGTTATGCAATTTCATCCTAAAAACTGTAATCAGCCAGCTGATATAAGGTTTAAAATGAATGGTGAAGTAATTGAGGAAGTACAAGAGTTTAAGTATTTGGATCAAACTATTACCAGCTCCTTGAGTGATGACTCGGATATAAGAAAACAATCTCGAAGCCTGTGTGCTAAAGCGAATATGACCATAAGGAACTTTCGATTCTGTACAAGTGAAGCTAAAGACACTCTCTTTCGTACTTTCTGCAGTAATATATACGGACAGCAACTGTGGGTGAATTATAAAAAAAGGTTCTGGCAGAACTCTAAATTTGTTGTACAACAGGTCTTTTAGACTCTTACATAAATTACCCCCGAGATGCTCAGCTTCGCAAATGTTTGCTACCCGCAATGTCCCGAGCTTCCCAGAGGTAACAAGACGTGCTCAACACAGCCTAATGCAAAGAATTAAAAAATCAACCAACCCGATCATCCAAGCTATCCATGAGTCCTGCCATTTATCCTCTAAGCTATGGAATTCTTGGTACGAAAACGTCTGTCTGTAGCTCCATTTAACTTCGACATTACAGTATTATTTCTAATCAATTGTATATATTTCTATCCTTAGTATATGAACTGTCATTGTATTAATAATATTTGTCATATGGACTATAGTCTGCCAATAAACCTTTTCATTTCATTTCATTTCATATATATATATATATATATATATATATATATATATATATATATATATAGGATGGCCCAAAAGTCTGTTGCCCCGAAAATAATAGTTTAGAATGCGTTGGGGCAACAGACTTTTGAGCCACCCTATATAATTATATATATATATATATGTCTTCAGTCAGTGTTTAAGACAAACTTTTTATAGATTTGGTCGTATAGATGGAAACTAACGGCTTTCCTTTTGAACATAGCCCTGTTCTCCCCCCCCATAAACCCACTGATAATACGAGCAGCTCGCAGTATCATTGCCATGTATATAGGCGGGGTGGTCAACGTACTAACGAGACTTTCATACGTGATTCATTTATAGTGAAAGCAACAACACTATTTTCAGGCGTTACTTTTTTACGTTTAAGAGTTCTTTATTTTCAGTTTGACGACCCTTGGAAATTCTTCTGCCATCTTGATCAATTGATGAGATCTTGTTTCTTACTAAATATCACTTTAAATTCAGTTTTACTGCTTGGATTTGGACTACAGCTATAGATTGTGATTGGGCTTTAGACGCAGAGACATTCAAAACGTGTCATGATGCCGAAAACAGTAATATCAAAATATAAACAACGACTCAGTTAATGACCTGACAGATTCAGCTGCATTCACAGTCGATGGCTGCTTTGAAGTCTCCACTATTTTATCCATGCATTCAGTGAGGAATACGTGATTATCGTACACGGTATTAACAGTGTTAAAATTTCTTTTAACAGCAATTGGCAGTCGTATTCCAGCCAAATTCGCCCGAAACTTCTACTTTTCTGTGCAAAATTGAAGGCACATCAGACTAATTAAAAGAAAAAAAAATCGATTGTGTCGTTGTTAAGTGAACCCTTTCACTACTGAGAACGTATCTATACGTGTATATAACGTGCATATAACGTGTATATTTACGTCCTTAGTAGTGAAAGGGTTAATTGGGGAGTGGTAGCAATGAACAAAATAAGCTAACGGGTCCATTTCTTTTAACAGTAACTTCCCCTGTTCGTCCACGCATAACTGCGGTTTTGCCATAGCTTTGGGGCATTAATTTTTTGTGGTAATCTTGCAAGTAAGAGATTAACTTGAGAAAGAAATTGGGTATCGTGTCAAGGTGGATTAAAAAAATCCCAAAAGTGCTTTAATGGTTTCCAGTTGAATTCAAAGCAGAAAACAAATCACTAATTGAAAAGAATTTGATACATACAATAGGTAGTTTCATTGACAATAATTCCTTGAAATTGGGTCTCAGTTTTTTCTTCCATAATTTATTTGACTTCGATACATTTACAGAACGCTATCGAACGATTAATTTTGTACAGTTTTCGGAATTCCTATGAACATTGTAGCTTTCTGCAGGTGTTCACGTAAACTTAATGTGATTCCAGGCAAAAGTGAATTAGCCCCAGAAAGATACCAGAATTTGTCGATGACTTCGATTCAAAGGTACTTCAAAGTTGGTATAGACCTTGTGCATATAGATCCGTGCCATGCAACACTACAAGATTTTTATATAATTTATTTTTCCTGTTCATTGTGTCATTTAACTGAAAATCAGTTAGTCTATTTGATTTCTTATACTAACACTTACAGATACACTTAAATTAGCTCCATTACGTAGGTGTCAATATGAATCTGTTTTCCTTTTTTTCGTCCTTTCCGCAAAAAATGTTTAGGTCGTGCAGTTAACCCTGTTTTCTTTCCCGGCCGGTTTTCCATCACAGAGTCACAGAGGAAGGTTAGATCACATAAGATTCATTTAGGTTAAATTAAAATATTTTGTTTTTCTCGTCTTTGTTATAAAGTATTTGAGCATATTTTTCGAAGTCTAAATTAGAATTTGGTCCTTTGGTCAAAATGTTTGTCTTACAAAAGATTCCAGCACCAACGTCCGCAATTCAGTAAATAACACCATTTCCCCATTAGCCTAGTGAATACATTGAGGTCGGAGGTTCGACTCCCGAAGGTAATAATAATAAAAATAATACAGGGGTTAGAGCAATAGGCCGCATTAGTTGGCCTGAGCACTATGCCAGTTTCTGGCCATAGTCTAAGATAAAAATATAAGATAAACTCGAAACCATTCGCAATTTTGAGCAAAATGAAAAATAAAATGAAAAAGTAATATAAAGAATACGAAATGACGCTAATAAATTTAAACGAAACTCAAATGCTTAAGATAAAAACTAGGCATAGAAATTGCCAAAAAAAAAAAATAGTCGCATACGTAAACTAGTACAATAAAAAATGGGTGTATGGGTACGTTTTAAAAGAGGATTAGACAAAAAAAAAAAAAAGTCATAACAGCAAATAACTTCTATTTTATTTCTCAAAATTTCTCAACGTTTTGTGTCTGTATCGTCTGCCAAATGTAAATGAATTACTGAAGTTTTGTACCATAGCTTCCATTTCATTTTGATTAAATTGTAAAGTGAGCGACTGCCTCTGTCGCGGTGATTATTTTTCACTTGGCGTCATTCCCATTCCTTTTCGCAGTAGTCCAAAAGTGGGAATGCTCGAAATGGAATTCAGATTTGGGAAAAGAATTTCCTGATTTGGAAAACCTTAAAAAAAAGAGCTATGACGTAATTGCAGTCCCGAGGTTTTTTTTTTAATTTGAGGGGAGATATTGGTGTTGCTCACAAATTCTTTACTTACGAACCGATTTGGATGAAATGTACACCGTTTTTCTGCCTCTATTTATTGAGTATTTGTACAAAATTTCAATCTAACTGGATAAAAACCTTTGAAGTTATAAATGCTTTTATCTATTTATTTATTTATTTAATTTATTTATTGCTTTCTCACCTTTTTATACACACGCAAGTACCACCATCTGCCCTCAAAGTAGGAAACCCAAGAGTGGACAAAGGAATGATTCGATTTGAGAATTGCTTCCTTTGAAATTTCCACTTTCAGATTTCTCATTCCCGGACGAAGACTGAAAACATTAAAAATGTCATAACAAAAGCTCAGGACAGTAAAGCACAAATGATACAAGAAACAAAAATTTGTCGCTGTTTGTACGCTGTTCAGTTAACGACAACAAAATGCGCTTTTTGTCCTTTTGAAAGACAACACTTTTGACGGACAAGAAAAATTCTCCAGTTGTGAAGAAATTTTTCTCGAATGAGAAACTTTCCGACCAATAAAGACGACGAAACGTAGACTGATCTAATTTGACCTAACCAAATTTGACCTAACCAAATTTGACCTAACCAAATTTGACCTAACCAAATTTGACCTAACCAAATTTGACCTAACCTAATTTAACCTAACCTAATTTAACCTAACCTAATTTAACCTAACCTAATTTAACCTAACCTAATTTAACCTAACCTAATTTAACCTAACCTAATTTGATCTAACCTAATTTAACCTAACCAAATTTGATCTAACCTAATTTAACCTAACCAAATTTGATCTAACCTAATTTAACCTAACCTAATTTTATCTAACCTAATTTTATCTAACCTAACCTAATTATATTTAGTTTTTGTTCCGTTGTTTAAGCGCAATAATATTCCCGAGGAAAACACATTACAAACTAAGGAATGCGACAACTAGTCGAGACAGTATGAGGCATTGATAAAGCTAGCACAGCCACGTGGTGTGGTAATAATTTGACCCAACGCATGAGTACCCCTACTACATATATTAACGCGTATTCATATTCAAATTTTTGTCGTGTTGTAACTAAATGAAAAACTGTGGGACTATTTCCCGAACGTAGTGAAGCTACCTCGTATATATTGTAGACTTTAACTGAATAACTTGTGCAGTGAAAACCGAAGCTTTACAAGGAAATTTAGACTCGTTAGACTCACAGTTTAACGAATTAGAAACCTTAAAAATATTGAATGAAAAGATTACAAAAATTTAAAGGAACTAAAGTCGAAATTAAAGTAAATATTATGTTTCAAAACAAGGAATCAAAGTGAAATGACATCGTGAATCAAACATGGTTGGATAGCTAGAAATTCTGTGTTATATGTGTGGTTGGTCAGTCATTACGCAAAGAACATTTACCGTGTTACGAGAGAGAGAGAGAGAGAGAGAGAGAGAGAGAGAGAGAGAGAGAGGGAGAGATCTGGCTTACTCTTTCAGAGTTTCGAGAAAGGAGGGATAGTTCATATTTATTATCTGTCGAGAATCGTGAAGTTATCGGGTGAATGCTGAAGCTCAGGAGAATGTTGGCGTACGATGGATTAACTATATATCTGTTGGTTGTTTGATTATTCAGGCCATTACTCTTAACAATACGTAGAGTATTTGCAGTTTGCTTGAATTCGTGTCGAGGTACGTACAACATATACTGTACAGCACAAACCATCACGAATGCTTGCTTACAAACGCGGAGAAAGAATACTTGGTTGCGACAACGAAAATATGTGACAACCAATTAACCATTTGACGCGTACACTGAACATTTTTAAGTTCATTACCGGAAATAATAAGCGTGGTTAACGCAATCATTGCATGGTTGAAATCAGGTTTTAATCATGGTTTTAATCAGACATTTTCCTTTTTTTTCGAGTCGATGAGCGCGAGCGCAACACCATAATGACATGACTTCGAAACGTTAAAACGTTATTCACTGAAAGAATTATCTACATTTTGTTTCCTTAGATTATTAAATTAATAACCAACGAGTTTATTAATCTCCTTTTTATTAATGACATTTATTAGTTTTGATCGAAATATCAAAATGACGACCACCTCTCAAGCAAACATTAATTAGTTTAACTTATCTAATTACATTATCATCGGGCCTACAGTCTTTAGCCACTATATATATATATATATATATATATATATATATATATATATTTGTGTGTGTGTGTGTGTGTGTGTGTGTGTGAATAGAGAGCGAAACGTATATTCAGAAAGCGTAATATGTAGATTGTAGAAGACAAAGTAAACAAGAGAAACGAAGCCAGAATGAACGAAACGAAGGTAAATGGAATACAGAGAGAGAGAGAGAGAGAGAGAGAGAGCTAAAAGGACAAGAGGAAGCCTCAAAGACCTTTCAGTCCACTCGAGGGAGGTTCCTGTTATTAAACTGGTTCATTTTTTTAATTACTCGAGCAGTAGTAGAAAACTAGATAGAAAAGCATAATGCTCTCTCCCCACCCTCCGCTCCCTCCTCGCCAGAGGCGGGTACGGAAAAAGGTTAAAAAAATACCTTGACCCTGGAAAAGTAACAAAGGAAAATTTACAGGAAAGAGAACATATAAGTTAGTTCTACAATTACGCTATGCACACATAGAGATCGTATACTAGAGAGCACCGCTGTATAACCTAACCAATAATATACTTGTGCCGATCGCACATCAACCACTTGGTATCATCACAAAAACCTCGAACATATGGTTTTGATTTTATGCAAAATATTTACAGCTCTATTTACCGAGGTGTTGGCCTGACAAAGACTCCTTGACCCACTTCAGGCTAGCCCCAAAAGGATTAAGAAAGCGGTAAAGGTTAAGCTCGCCATGTCTTCACCCATGTACGCGCAAAGCCATCACGCCGGCAAAGTGATGAAATGCTTCTACAGGAAAGGGGTGGAATCAGGAATTAAGAGCAGAAATCAGATTTTCCACACCATGCCCACACTCGTCACGCATGCAAGTGTGCGAGCGTGTTTTCTGTAATTGGATGTCTGTCGTGTGTATGTGTCTGCCAACTCTCTAAGTGTCGCCGAGTTTCAACGTAGGTCTCCCGCCATGAATGGTGTTTATGCAGCAAGTGATATACTAAGTCGTTCGTATTTCGCGGTGTTGTGCCACCACCACCACAAGAGTAGAGAAAATCTCTTTCTGGCGAGGTATATCAGTGGGAGGTCCCTGTATCTATCCACGTGAAATTGTCCTTTATGGGAAAGAACTAAATGTAGGAGGAAATGTTTAAACAAACTCCCGCAGGGTTATATTATAATACTATTTTCTTAAATTATATATGTGAGGACAGTCTTAAACCCTAAGTTTATTCAGAACCTTGTCCAACCTATTTTTAAACATGTTTACACTTTGACTTGAAACAATTTCCAAGGGAAATTGGTTCCAGATATTAACTATTTTATGAGAGAAGAAATTACCACAAATGGAGGTACTAAATGTTTTAAGTTCCAATTTAAAACCATTATTTCTTGGAGAATTGACATTAAATGAAAATAATTTTCTGTAATCTACCCTGTCTATTCCATTGAGCATCTTGAGAACTTGAATAAGCTGACCACGCAACCTCCCGGTCTCTAAAGTAAACAGATTTAAGCGTTCTGATCTTCGTTGGTAGTTTTGCAGTCTCATTGAAGGGCTCAATTTTGTGGCCTTTGCTTGTACCCTTTCCAACCTTTCTATATCCTTCTAAAGGGATGGAAACCGAAAGGGAGAGAGAGAGAGAGAGAGAGAGAGAGAGAGAGAGAGAGAGAGAGAGAGAGAGAGAGAGAGAGAGAGAGGAAACAATTTTTAACAAAGGGAATCGAGGGGAAAGCTATAAAGGAAATTATATTACACGGAAACAATTGTCGAACCAATAACGAAAAGAGCAAACTTCTTCCACTTCTTAAAAAAGAAATAAGTCATTTCTGGAACAGAAACAGCAACAAAAAGAATTTCACAGAAAAAAGGTTACACTCCTTATGACTCTATTTTAAGAAATATTTGTAGCGCATTATTTCTTATTTTGTCTTATTTTATATATATATTAAAAAACAATAATCATGTCAAAATAATAAAATCAATTAAGGGTTTTATTCTTGGCGAAGTTTCTAATAGAATTAAGAGAGATTTGAATATTCTAAAAAATATAGACCATAAAAGACCTTTTTTACCATAAAAGAAATGAACATCTTGTATTGTTACTAAATCTGACAACATTGTTTTATTGGATAAAAAAAAAATTTAATTCATAAAGCCATGTGTCTTCCGTCCGATGGAACTACCAGTGGTGAGAAATTAAACTCGAACCTCGTTCAAAACTCTCAATATTATTTTAATAGAGAATCGAGGGTTTTACTTCGGGATTTTTCCCTCCTTTTTAAACATTTTTTTTTCCTCTTTTTCATCCAAATTATCTTATTTTTTATGAGCTGCCTAAAATTCATAAGATGAATGTACCATTAAGATCTATAATTTCTATCATTTCTAAGCCTAGCTGTTCATCCTACGGTGATATTCCTACCACACAATAAAAAAGTTGGTTGGTAGATAAATGGGTACTTTGGGTAGCCTAGTGGTTAAGACGCTGGGCTGCTGGTAAGGCGTGGTTCGGATTCCACGTTAAATTGTAAGTCTAAGGTGGAGTGACAAGCTTGACCTTCGTCAGAATGAACAATTCAGGTGGAAGCAAAACCAAGATCAACATTGGCAGTTTTAAATATAAACTAGCCAAGTGGCTTTCTAAACAAATAAAGTGGTTTTCTTTAATACCTGATTTTCGTTTACTTTTCATGCCACAAAAAACACTTGTTATATCTCCAGAATGACTAAAATCTCATAAAATTTGATGGTCTCATTTGCGCCCATACGGTATGAAAGGGTTAACTGGTAATATCTCCAATGCTCATATTAAAAATTTAAGTGACTTTATTAATAAAACTGGTAATGTTGATCTTTCAAATAAAAGAATGATCAACTTTAACGTTGTTTCCTTGTTCACTTTCGAACTTCTCGAAGAATTTATATATAAAAAAAAAAATTTACGTCCTTTGCCTTCCTCCTTATTTACCTAGCTGATTAGGTTCTGTTTAAACCATTCGTTTTCGACAAAAGGGGGTTTGAGTATGGGTTCCCCCTTGTCTGCCACTCTTAGCAACTTGTTTCTGGAGTTGTTCGAAAAAAAATTTTTCCCCCGATGTTATTGATCCTTCTGTTGTTTGGTACCCTTATGTAGACGATATTTTTGTCACTCTTCCTATGATATTATAAGATCTATTACTGATAAGCCTGAATTTACATTTTTTTTGGAAAGGTCGCTCACTCTAATTCTTATGTATATTAGCTCTCTTCCCACGGTTCCTCAACAAAAAGAGAAATTCTTGTGGGCATGTTCCTCAGACACTTTAGAATTTGTATCCCTCAATACTTGGATGCTGAAATAGAATATACTAGGGGAGCGATCCGGCGTTGCCGGGGTGGATGTTGAACGCTATATATATATATATATATATATATATATATATATAACGTAAAGAACGACGCTTGTATAGGAGATATTCCGCGAAAGACGAGAGAGAGAGAACGAAACAAATGAAAAAATGAGGTAACCACCCGGGAACCGAACCCGGGATCTTCCGATTGCCGGTCAGATGCGATACCATTACACCATGGGCCTCACTCTTCCAAATGCCGTAATTCTCCTACATACTCGCAGAAACCAATGCCCCAAGGGGGCACCTCCCGCATGCCGTAACATTATATACATTCAACTGCAAAGAACACGCAGTATAAATAACGTAAAGAACGACGCTTGTATAGGAGATATTCCGCGCAAGAATATCTCCTATACAAGCGTCGTTCTTTACGTTATTTATACTGCGTGTTCTTTGCAGTTGAATGTATATAATGTTACGGCATGCGGGAGGTGCCCCCTTGGGGCATTGGTTTCTGCGAGTATGTAGGAGAATTACGGCATTTGGAAGAGAGAGGCCCATGGTGTAATGGTATCGCATCTGACCGGCAATCGGAAGATCCCGGGTTCGTTTCCCGGGTGGTTACCTCATTTTTTCCATTTGTTTCGTTCTCTCTCTCTCGTCTTGCGCGGAATATCTCCTATACAAGCGTCGTTCTTTACGTTATTTATACTGCGTGTTCTTTGCAGTTGAATGTGTATATATATATATATATATATATATATATATATATAATATTAAAATGATGTTAAATAGTTTTATTACTTAAAAGTTTTTGAAGATTTTAACTTTATTTGATATTATTTTGAATATATATATATATATATATATATATGCCCGGTTAGGTAAACTGAATGCCCGGTTAGGTTAATTGAATGCCCAGTTAGGTCAACTGAATGCCAAGTTAGGTTAATTAAATGGCCGGTTAGGTCAACTGAATGCCCGATTAGATTAATTGAATGCCCGGGTACGTTAATTGAATGCCCGGTTAGGTTAATTGTACACCCTTGACGATTGGTTAGGTTAAGTCATGATATTTTCGTTAAAGCCAATGAAAATATCACGACTTAACCTAACCAATCGTCAAGGGCGTACAGATGACCTAACCTGGCATTCAATGAACCTAACCGGGTATTCAATAATTTTAGCATTGGTTTCGTAATGATCTTGATGACGTCATTTAGTGTTTTAAAATTAATTATTTAATTTATTAACACCCACGTGCACAACCTCGGGACCTAATCAATATGTGTGTGAAGTTTCATGTTTGTAACTGCTTCCATTTTGGAGTTATGGTTGATGGCTGGAACACACACACACACACACACACACACACACACACACACACACACACACACGTCTTTTTATTATTATTATTATTATTATTATAGATAAACAATAGACTGGTACAAATTTATAACCGAAAGACTTCCGAAAATCAACAATTTTTGATAAAGAAAAGTGGGAAATTGGTTTTGTAGGCCTAGGGGGTCCGAAATTTTCATAAAATGGAAAATAATTGCTATTTTCTTACTTACAGCGACAGGCATAATGATATTAGGATAACTAATAGAAATTTTGTAATATTTTAAAGTGGGGAAAATAAATAATTTTCTAAAAATGATTTTCAACTATAGAAGCGCATCTAATCAGATAACTTAATTAACGTATTTCTATGACAACTAAAAAATAGAATGATAAATCAATATCCTATCAAATTGTTTGTGTATACGTAAAATTATTTGTACAAAAGCCACAGTAATAAAACGCACAAAAGTCACGGTAAATAATTTCGAGTGTGGCTCGTTTAACTTTAAACTCGTGTTTATTTAAATTGCCCGTTTTAATTATGTAATTTTTTGTATTGAATCGATAAAGAAATCTTTTGTGAATCGAAAAATGTTAAAATTATAACAAATATCAAAATATTTTGTATAAAAATCATTGAATTTTAAAAATGCATGTTTCTTTTTAGTTTTTTGCAAAACGTTCTTTATGAATTTTAAAAATATATACTTTTTCAAATTGAATCGATAAATAAATCTTTTGTGAATCGAATGATATTAAATATTTAGTAAATATTGACTTATTTTGTGCCAAAATTATGATTAAAAATTAAAAATTAAAAAAATGCGTGTACAGGCATGGGAAGAACTGTACCCCTAAAAGGGGTACAATTTTATTGGCGAAAAATTAACTTCCATATGTTAGTGGTGCTCATAAGTATTCGTACAGATAAATATTTCAGTTATATTCGTCCTTATCTTTTTGTACTATGGACGAGATAGCTATGAAAATGTTACCGTTCGTATGGGAAAATTTAACAAATAATAAAAAAATTAGTTCAATTCTAACATATAATGTAAAACATCAAAGAATTTAAGGAAAATAAAAAAGTATATATATTATATATATATATATATATATATATATAAGGCTTCATTTCTGAAATAGTATATTAGATAGTGAGCTGTCCTCACAATTTTATCGAAAAAGCACTTAAAATCACAAAAACAAAGAAGTCTTATGTTAATGACCTCCCTGCCTAGGATTTTAGAGAAGTCTTAATTATGCCCTTTAATTCCAAGTCCCTTCGTGATTGTCTTCCTCAAGGTATTAACGTGGTCTCTGAAGTGGTACATACCACCCGAAGTGGTAGATAGGGCATATGGCCATTGCTCGAATTCGAGTGTCTATAGAATGCCTTGTAAGGATTGTAATATGGTATTACACCGAGAAAACTATTGAGTTTAAGCGTCGCTTATATCAGTACAAATAAAGTCTTAATACTACAGCAGCAATTCTGCTTTCCACAAACATTATCTTGAAAGAATCATTGTACTGAAGTTGATAGCTCTAACGGAAATTAATCGAATCTTATTTAAGAAGAAATATTAATAATTTTAATGCAAAAGGTAGTTCGTTTTATCTGGACTTTTTAAAAAAATTTTATCTTCCCAAAGAGCCCTCTCTTCGGAATATTTCTAAGCAATTTCAGTTGCCAGATGCATAACCTTTTTGATGTTTCTTGACTTTTCTCTTCTCTTTGCTTTTAGTCTTTTATCCGTCCGAAAGAAGAAGGGAGTTCCCTTTGAAAAGCTTCGCGGGTTTTTAATTTTTTAGCTTTTTAACTTCATCATTTCCGTATATGGGCATACCGCGGTTAGAGGCTATACCTCACCACCTTCAAGAAGATCATTTCAATCGTAAGCGGACCATCACATGTGAAGACCATTTATAACGCCCTTCATAGTGCATATTTTGCCATTCCTATTTTAACTGTAAACAATCAAAAGACGCGCAAGCAACCTACGTGTATTCTTGTTAATCACATAATCTACAACTACAATTCAAGTAACTCAACGAATTAACTGCTGCGCAATATAATTAATCAATGACAAATTCAAATCTCACTTATTGTATAAACGTGCATGAATCAATAATAACGTAATGTAACGTACTGGAAATTTTATTTCCTTTTTCGCTTTATTTAATTAAAGGAAAACCCAACATTAATTTTATTCGAATTTAAGGATTTGATGACCTTGAGTCTCAACCAATCATTTTTTTAATTAGTTTAATTAACATTCATTATACTGTGAATTGACAATATATATATATATATATATATGCGCCTCGGTGGTGTAATGGTTAACGTCGCTCATTACGAATCCATCGACCCCGGGATCGAGACCCGGTGACGGCAGGCGGCGCGCAGCAAAACCCAGCTGTTCATCCTTCCACACAATAAAGAAAGTGGTTGGTAGATAAATGGGTACCCTAGGTGGCCTAATGGTTAAAACGCTGGGCTGCTGGTGAGGTGTTGTTCGGATTCCACGTTAAACTGTAGGTCTAAGGTGGAGTGATAAGCTTGACCTTCGTCAGAATGAAGAATTCGGGCGGAAACAAGCCAAAGGTGTGTGTGTGTGTGTGTGTGTGTGTGTGTGTATATATATATTTTTTTTTATCGGATTATTTATATTTTTATCGTATTATGCATTAATTTGAATTCGGCTTCTTTTGAGTCTAATTTTGATGTAGGAAAATATTGTTTTTATCGTATTTACAAATTTATTTCATGAACAAAAATATATTTTTAACGAATATATCTTTCGGGCATAATAAACCACAAATATACGTGATCGTATTCACACACGAAATAAAACTTGATTGAAACCACTGAATTATTTGATAACGGATGCAGAAGTGGTTAATTAAGCTATTTATACGTCTTTAACAGAATGATAAGCAATGTTAGCGCGAGTAATTCATTATACAAAGTATTGACAAAAGTAAATAGACACCTTCGGCTTCTCCGCAGTTTTTGATTTGCTAATAAAAGCCAATAAATAATAACAGGTTTATTGAATCAATATATTTAGAATCGTTGTGGTTTCCCCTTTAAAGCATTATGTAAAACTGACACACGCTCTGGCTTTCCACTGGCTTTCCCATTTGTTCTTGAGGACACTCATCGTTATTTTTATTTACCTTTTGTCAACCCTCTTTACAGTGGTTGCATGAATCGTCTGGATCGGGTGTTCATTAAACAGTTAATTCACCATTCACCGTGTTGCTTGGTTGTTGAAATCAAATATAGTTTTTTTTTCTTTCTGGAGTACGATGGAGTAACGTTGCTTATAATGAATATTTAGGTCATAAATAAATTAAACTACATTAAAATACGTTTTGTATACAAAAAATATATTAATCCTTCATCGATGAACGTTATATAAAATGAATTCTTATGAACGTATTTGATAATTTAACATTGCTTGATTTTTTTTTTCTTTCTAGTTATTGTGAGTCAATTAAGCAATTGATTAATCTTTAGTATCATCTTCCATCAGGAGAGAGTCTTCAAACATATTATTATTATTATTATTATTATTATTTATAAGGGCAAACCCACCAAGACAGTATCGCTGAGTCAATTAAATTTTTTCACCCGCGACCGATTTCGATCAACAACTATGATTTCTCATCGGTGGAAATAATATTCATGATAATAATAAAAATAATGATAATTAAATAAAAACAACAAAAAAGCGAAGGAAAACGAAGTATTTATATATTTACCCTCAAATTCTCATTTATATATAAGTCTGCGGTCATATATAGACTCTCTATGTATGTATTTATGTATATACAGTGAGCACAGCCTCTATCTATCATGAAAGCAATGTACCGTGTGACGTCCATACGTGTTCCTTAACAATGATTAATATCCAACAGGTTACAGACCCACTTTGTCAACGTCCACTCAATATACAAGTAGTTTTACACACACACCCTTCCATATTATACATTTTTTGCTGTTATTTCGGACATGAAAATGTTGATTCGTTTCAGAATTGATAGCCAGCTGTATATAAATGAAAATTTTACGGGTTATAAGTGGAGTTTATTTATCTTTTTATATATATATATATATATATATATATATATATATATATAGAGAGAGAGAGAGAGAGAGAGAGAGAGAGAGAGAGAGAGAGAGAGAGTTACAAGGGGTTACAAGAACAACAGGAAGCCTCAAGGACCTTTCGGTCCACTCGGGGAGGTTCCTCTTATTAAACTGGTTCATTTTTAACCTAATTGATAATTATTTATTCAATAGTAGAAAACTGGATAGAAAAACATAAGGCTCTCTCCCGACTCTCCGCGCCCTCCCGGTACGGAAAAAGGTTGAAAAAATACTTTGACCCTGGAATAGTAGCCAACGAAATTTTACATGAAATTTTTCCTATTAAAATAATGTAAATTTTTTTCATAACAAAAACTAAAATATTTTTTAGCATGAACAAAAAATTTTATAGTTGCATTACAAAGCGTTTTGAAACAAATTACTTTTATTCCAAAATATAATTTTGCCAAGTGTACTTCAAATATGATTTTGAACAAATAAACTTAACTTTTTTTTACTCTCCAAAAGGTTTCTCCAAAAAGTTTCTCCAAATGAAATGAAAACGAAAAATTTTATTGGCGAAAAATTAACTTCCAGATGATAGTGACGCTCATAAGTATTCGTACAGATAAATATTTCAGTTATATTCGTCCTTATCTTTTTGTACTATGGACGAGATAGCTATGAAAATGTTACCGTTCGTATGGAAAAATTTAATAAATTATAAAAAAAATTAGTTCAATTCTAACATATAATGTAAAACATCAAAGAATTTAAGGAAAATAAAAAAGTTAAAGTGCAAAAGTTTTCGTACATTTACCGACAAAATATTTAATACTTTGCGTTTCCACCTTTTACCTAAGTTACTTCAGTGTTTCGTTTTGGGGATTTTTCTAAAAGTTTTCGACATCTCTCAGTAGATATTTTAGCCCGTTTTTCTAATGAAAATTGTTGCAATTCATTCAGATTCGGAGGATTTCTCTTACGGACAGCTTTTTACAAGTCAAACCATAAATTCTCGATTAAATTGAGATCTGGGCTTTGACTGAGCCACTCGAGAAACTTGAAATTCTTTTGTTGAAGACATTTTATGGTGCTCTTACTTTTATGTTTTGAATTATTATCTTGTTGCGGTACCCATTTGCGACCCACTCGCAACTCCCGAACTGAAGGCAATACATTTTCTTCTAAACTTTCCTAATATTTCTTCGAATTCAAGGTTCCATTCAAGATATTAAGCATTCCTGGACCAGAACCGCAAAAGCATCCTCAAAGAAGTAAACTACCGCTACCAAATTTAACCGTAGGAAGGATTTTTTTTCCCTCGAATATAGTATTTGATTTTCACCAAACGTACCGTTGCTCTTGTTCCCAAATAATTCAGTTCTGGTCTCGTCTGTCCAGAGAACTTTCTTCCAGAATGAAATCCATCATTTTGGTGAAACTTAGCGTATTTGAAGGAGCTTCTTTGTGGACTTTTCATAACAGAGGTTTTCTTCGTGCAACTCTTCCATGCAAACCATTTTTTCTCAATGTACTATGTACACTACGACGATGAACATCGATCTTAGACAGTCTTAATGTTTGGCAAATATCACCTGCAATCACCCGTGAATTCGCATCAGCCATTCTTTCAATCCGTCTAACAGTACATTCTGAACTTTTGCAAGAACGTCCACACCTTGGTACAGTTTCGATTGTTCAAAGCCTTTCCATTTCTTTATAACTACAGCAACCTTCTTAAATGCAATTCGAAGTTCTTCTCCTATCTTCCTATAACTCTTTCCAGACTCGTGTGTAGCAATAATAGATTTGGTAAGATCTGTAGACATCTCTTTACCACGACGATCCATTGCTTATTAATGGTTTGTACAGTCCGTCTTCCATAAAGATTCACGGAGAAAATTCGAGAATTCAGAATTGCCAACAGTTTCTAATCAATAAAGAGCCAACTACCGATAAAACTTTGAAACTCTTCAAACCTAACGTGGACACACAAAGTATTAAATAATTTTGTAAATAAATGTACGAAAACTTTTGCATTTTCCCTTTTTTTTTTTCAACAAATTCTTTGATGTTTTACATTATATGTTGGAGTTGAACTATATTTTTTCTTAATTATTTTATTTCTATTTTTCCAAGCGAATGGTAAACTTTTCATAACAATCCTATGCCTGGTACAAAAAATAAGGACGAATATAACTGAAATATTTATCTGTATGAATACTTATGATCGCCACTGTACATGTAATACTAATAAAAGGTAAACAAAGTCATAGAATAAAACTGAAAATAAAGGTAATACGAACAGTAATATCGATATTAAATGGGGCTACAGACAAACATTTTGATACTATGAAGCCGGACTGATGAATAGTTTGGACAAGTGTATTGTCTGAATTTTAAATGTTTTGCATTAGACTATGTCGAACACGTCCTGTTACCCCCGGGAGGCTCGAGACGCTGTGATTAGCGAACATTTGCGAAGCTGAGCATCTTGGAGGAAACTTATGTAGCAATCTAAACGATCTGTTATAAACTAAATTGAGGGTTTTCCAAGAACTTTTTTTTTATAATTAACCCAAAGTTGTTGCCAATAAAAAAAAATAGAGCAGAAAGTACGAAAAAGAGTGTCTTTAGCTTCCCTCTAGAAAGTGCCAAGTTCCTTATCATATTTGCTTTGCTATAGAAACTTCGATATTGTTTTCAATCACCACTTAAGGAGCTGCTGATATACATATATATATATGAGCGTCTCGTGTTTCGGTAGTTTAGGGCGCGGCCCGGCAGTGGTGGGACTCCGCTGAGTCGTGGGTTCGAACTCAAGTGCTGCCTAGAGCAGCGGGCGGTGGGCCGGCCAACCCCGTTTAATTGACTGTGGCTAAGGTCCTATATGGGACATTGATGTTTCCTCTCTCTCTCTCTCTCTCTCTCTCTCTCTCTCATTGTCTTATTCAATCACTGACTCTTAAGTGAATTCCCTCAATACTATTTAATAGAGGAAACCAAAGGAAAGGGACTTTTAATAATTTTTTAAAATTTCCTTAAATCTTGTAAATAAATTTTAAGTACAATAACCCCACTTAAATAACATGGAAATGGAAAAGGCAATAAAGTGGGAAATTAGAATATAGTGGGACTCAAACCCACGTAGCATAATCTGAGAGTCAGCAGTCGTATCGACCACGCACTGCAGAACTACCATAAAGGTTTGGTCAAGCAAGGCCAATATTTACACTGTTTGACCATGTTCCATACTAGTGTAGAAATGATTGCTTTGCCTATAATGAAGTGTGTAAGAATGAGACTTGACCGTTCGTTAAGTACACGTTTATCCTCTCTTCTTAGCTTCATGACAGTATTTATGAAGATTTAATAAAAGATCTGTTGTTAGTAAACGATGCATTTGTATTTTTCTGAGACGAAGTTTTAAAAAATTAGACACTTTGAAACTAAGAGAACTAAAATGTATGAAATATCGTTCTTAAAATTAATGGTCGTTTCATGTATTATTCACGTATTTAACGCATCGCAAACGTGTTCACGATAATTGTTCAATACACATGAAAGTGCTAGGTCGATATTGCTTTTCTTTTTCCTTGGTGTGTTCAAAAAGTTCCCGGACTGATCCCACAAAAACTTTCTGGTAACACTTACGAGTTAATTGATGTTGTCCCCTTCAAAGTAGTCTCCTTGTGCAGCTACACATCGCTCCCAACGGCGTTTCCACTTTGGAAAGCATTCGTGGTAGGCCGTATTTCCTGACCACCTTCGATTCGTTTGTTGCATTTTCAATAATTTCTTCCACACTTTGAAATCTTCGACCTTTCAATGCAAATTTAAGTTTGGGAAAAAGAAAAAAGTCTGCCGGGGACATATCTGGAGAATACAGGGACTCGGGAACGACTACGATGTTGTGCTTTGCCAGGTACTGCTGAATTGACAACGCTGTCTGTGCGGGCGCATTGTTATAGTGCAACATCCACGTTCCTGCGCTCCAACTTTCAGGCTGTTTTCTCCTTACTGCGTCTCGCACGCCTTCACTGAAGTATTTCCAAATAAAACTGTTGGTTAACTGTTTGACCTCTAGGGACGAATTCATAATGAATGAGTCCGTAGTAATCGAAAAAAATAACCAGCATTGCTTTCACATTCGATCGGACTTGCATGCTTTTTTCGGTCTCGGCGACGTCGCACACTTCCATTGTGATGACTGCTGTTTTGTTTCAACGTCATACCCGTACACCCACGTCTCGTCACCTGTAACGATGTTTCTGAGAAAATTTTCATCAAGATTGGCACGTTGAAAGAGGTTTTGAGACACAACACCACGTTGCTCTTTCTGCTCGGCAGTCAAGAGTCGTGGCACAAATTTGGCTGACACACGACGCATCCCCAAATTCTCTCTGAGTATCGTGTGGCATGATCCTATCGAAATGTCCATTTCGTCTGCGACTTCCCTGGCTGTCAGTCTACGATTCCCTCGAATCATTTCACGAACACAAGCAACAGTGTCATCAGTTCTTGAAGCGGAAGGTCGTCCTACCTTTGCATCGTCCTCCGTCGACGTTCGGCCTTCCTTAAAGCGCTTGTGCCACTCAAAAGTGGTTATCCAACTTAAAGCGTCATTGCCAAATGCTGTGTTCGACATGCCATGAATTTCAGAAAAAATCTTGCCCAGCTTAACGCAAAATTTTGTGCACACACGTTCTTCAACAGTAGCCATTATTAAATTGCACAAAATGCGACAAAACACACAAAATTACTTCACAAAACAGTAAATATCGAGATAACAAAATACGATATCAACGAGCCGTAACCGTCTTTGGACACAGACTGAGTTACACTACAACATGCATCATATGACGCGCATGAGCGTCATGTGATGCGCGCGCAGCATAATCAGGTCGAGAACTTTTTCAGCACACCTACCTGGTGTGTATATATATATATATATATATATATATATATATGAAGACCCAGAAATACTGAAATTCAAACGACGAATGTCAATCAGTATATTAATAGAAGGATCGCACATCCATAAAGTAGATTTGGATGGATTATGGTTCCTGAAATTGAGACAAGGATTGGGATTCGGTTCTTCGTGGAAGTCTAAAATATTAAAAGAAAATTTCCCTGATGTGGTGATGTTAAAAAGGATTAGAATTAATTAATTAAGGATTGTAAAAGCTTAACGAAGGTTGAAATTTGTTACCCGAAAAGGCTATTGTAAATTCAGATGTTTATCGCCTATTTTTACATTTACTTTTGTAAAAAGAAAAAGTTGTAATTTTATATATATATATATATATATATATATATATATATATATATATATATATATATATATATATATATTAATGTTTTTAACCCCTTCAATGTTTACTGTTTATTTTGCATCTAACCTAACCTAACCTAACCTAACCGTAGTCGCCGCCGTACAAGTATGGGTCAAAATGCATAAAGTGACATGGCCTGCCCCGGCAATGGAGACTAAGTTTATATAATGTATTTTTAGTCGCTCTTTCTTAATATGTTATCCGTTTCCTGTGCAAATGCAAGATTATAGAAAAATTACAAGTTACATTTTTATAGTGAATCGCATCGGTTAATATGTTTTAAATGACATGGGCTGGACCTGTAAATCAAAATAACTTTTTATGAGGTAGTTTTAGTCGCTTTATTCAAATTTGTCACTCATTTTTTGTGCAAACTATTGTAGAAAATAATAAAAATAATAATAATAATAATAATAATAATAATTATATATATACAGTATATAGATATATATAGTGTATTTGTAGTCGGGGGTGGTATGACGTCATGTTACTCTGCGAATTAATTAGTTTGTTGGTTTCTGTTCTGGCTATTTATTTTTTTCTAATTGGATTCAGTTTGGTCGTGTTTGTGATAGAATTATGACGTGCCATTCGTGTGGTTTCGACTTTGAGAACTTGATTCGTCATGTGCCCTAGATGATTAATTGAATGCCCGGTTAGGTTAATTGAATGCTCGGTTGGGTTAATTGAATGCCCAGTTAGGTCAACTGAATGCCTGGTTAGGTTAATTGAATACCCGGTTAGGTCAACTGTACGCCCTTGATGACTGGTTAGGTTAATTGAATACCCGGTTAGGTCAACTGAATGCCTGGTTAGGTTAATTGAATACCCGGTTAGGTCAACTGTACGCCCTTGATGACTGGTTAGGTTAAGTCGTGATATTTTCGTTAGTTTAAACGAAAATGACGAGAGCAAACTTTTCTGGTTAATTTTGGTGTTTTGCACGTTTCCTGTGGTAATGCGTCGTTTACGAGATCTCGTAACATGAACAATTGAACATGTTAGGTTATGCTTTATTGTATAAAATGTCGTCAAAAATACATTTTTCAAGTGTATTTTGGTATGCTTTGTTCGAATATGACCTTCATTTCTTGTGCAAATGAACAGAAATACAGTTGTCATTGCATGGCCCAAACACGTATTTCTGTTCATTTGCACAAGAAATGAAGGTTATATTTGAACAGAGCACACCAAAATACACTAGAAAAATGAAATGTATTTTTGAATTCAACTTCAGGCCATGTCATTTTCTGCATAATGACCCAAGTATGTACAAAACACTGAAAAGGTTAATTAATCCATGGGTATTTGTGATAAGGTTATGCATAGCTTCATCGTAAATACAGATAAATGTAATGATCATGTGTGGTCCTATATACGTTTCGCATGGGAAAACAAAATGTTTTGATGACAATAACTGCAGAGGATTAACGAAGTGCGAGAAATGAATTAAATATACAGTACGCATCCACTCGTCGTGGTCACATGGAAAACTTTGAAACACTCTTCTGCTTTATTGTCAACTGACAGCGTTCCGTTGTTGGCATTTCTTAGTTACTTATTATTACAAGCATCATCGGAATTCGATCCCCGACCTAAGTGTCTTTCGTTCGCTTATAGCGAAACGGTGTTACCCACACAACGCTGGCGTTGTTAACCTGTAACTAGTACTACTGTAATTTCTATAAGGTATTTATATTAAACTTGTCTTGTATTCACCGTAATAAAGGAAATATAGAAAATATAATGAAGGTTCAAAATTTACTGAAAACGACTTCAAGGGCTTTCATTATATGAAAGCGAGCATCTAATTAACATCCAATCATTCACGGTGTCTTGGAATAGAAGCACTCTTAAGGCCTGAATATTACTAAAATAGAATCTCCTCTCAATAAGTCAATAGTAAAGTTACTGGAAAGCCTAAAAATTACTCTAATTAGAATTTTAATTCTTAGCTAAAATTATATATAACAATTCAAATAAATTACACAGAATATTGAAAATATTTCTAGATGATTCCATTAAAGTACTTTGATATATATATAATATATGTGTGTGTGTGTGTGTGTGTGTGTGTGAAATACTAACAATAATAATAATGATAAATGCTTCACGCTTCTCTCCCTTCAATTTCTGCTTTATGGCTAACTGTAATTTACACTTTGGTAGAGAATCCATCTATAGACGTTATGAGAATCGAGTTTTTTCCATAAACTTTTTCCACATGCGAAAATCAATTGTGCTTTTTTCTATTCCGAGATTTCCATAATATAGACAGCAAATCCTGAGTCACATTAAATATTTATATATATATATTATTCCGGAGGAAAATTGAGACTAGGAAAGAAATTTTCATTATAAAATACAAGACGGTTTAATTTTTTTTGTATGTTGTGGTACCATTGTATCTAAATAATATATTTATTATGTATTTTAATTTGGTTTTCGTTGCGAAATACGTGTACATTTATGTGTTTACGTGTATGTATCTATGTATGTATCTATTTGTATATACATAGATACACACACACAATATATATATATATATATATATATATATATATATATATATATATATATATATATAAAGATATATAAAGATAAAGAGTAAATCCTTGAAATAATACATAAATTTTAGATTAAAGGAAGAAAAAAGTGACTTGGGGAACTTTTTTCACTTCAGAAGTTCACCATTTATTATTATTGTTATTATTATTATTATTATTATTATTATTGTTATTATTATTATTTATGGCATTTCCTCTTAAGGTTTACAGAAGTTTTATATAATGTCTCTTGAAGAGGATGTAGCGAATAGAGCGAAACTTCAGTAATTTTTTTATTTTCGGGTGATTATGGTGCGGACTCGTGTCTATATCTGTATTCACTGTAGATCTATCAGTTCTATATAAGAAAATTTGCCCCCCCCCCAAAATTATATATATATATATAAGGATACGCTTTAAAAAAAATCAGTAAAAGTATTAATTAATTAAAACTTTATTTTCAAATTATGTGAAAAAGAAAAAGAAAAAAATTGACTCAGTTTGAAGGAATTAATTGTATTTTTTCGTCTTAAAAAAACACAAAGATGTTTTTTAATCAAATTTGAGCTTATAATGAATGTCTTTGCCGGAATTCTAAGGATATCACGCATCTTATTTTACTAAAAACTTTGGTAATGCTCCCAAACCACTCTAAAAATGCTTTCCTGAGCTAAATCTTGTTATTCTACATCTGTCTCGGTAATATAATTAGAATTATGTCGGTGGAATCCTTTTCATCAGAAAAATAGCAAGCAAATATGGTCTCGTTACACACACACACACACACACACACACACACACACACACACACACAGTGGTGTAGTGCTGTGGGAACGCGTGGGGCCGTGGGAACGGCGTTCCCTTACTTTTTTTGGTAGACGGAACGGCGTTCCCTCACTATTTCAAATAAATCCGAACTTACAAATCTCTAACGTCATGAAATTTTAATTCCCACCCCTAGAAGAAATATGAGAAAGAATCATTAACTGTTTCATTTCTTTTAGCTTCGACTGAGGCAATGCTAGCCTATAAAGATCTGGTGAAACAGTCACCACGGCGTACCAGTTGTTAACTTTTTTTTTGTTAATCATTCCAGTTGTTAGCTATTTTTATTGATCGTACTGGATGTCGTATATCTAATGACACTGGAAATACTGCATCTTCAACCTTGGAATATATCCTAATATCCAGTGCATATGACCTCAAAATATCCCTGAAATTGGTCAGATTTCAAAAGATTTCCCGGGGGGCTTACAGTGCCCCCGGACCCCCAGCTGTATGGGCTCGCCGCGCTCGCCATTGTCCCCCCCCCGCATCTGAGTAACACTTTCAAAATGCGTTCCCTCACTTCTTTATTTAGCACTACACCACTGCACACACACACACACACAGTATACCTTTTTTTTACATTGAAATATCTTTGTAGTTTACGTTTACAGTTGCGCTTCCTCAGATAATAAAATACGTTACTGTATCACATAAAAGTGCCTGTTCTGTCTGCTTTAAAAACTGAAAACAGAAACAGGACTCAATGTAAACTGCAAAAAGGAAGATACTGAGACTGAAAGTAGATCGGAAGGAGATCAAACTGTTTATTTCTTGACGAAAGGACTCCTTTGAAATTTAAAAAAACTGATAAAAAATACACTTACAAGAATTACAGAAAATCTTTACTATTCTTTTGATACACTGAATGCCTTCGGACCAAGAAATGTACTTTTTTAAATACTTTGCCTTAATAGCACGTTTCTTTTTTTCTACAGACCCCGACTTTTAAGGTGTGTGGACACAGCGAACACCTTTTAGAGTGCGTGAATAAGCAAAGTTTGTCTACCACACGAACGAAACGAACGCTTGCGTATTTTCTTCAATGTAAATTAAATGGCTCTTATATTTTAACAGAATTTTACTTGCAAATTTTTTACCTGTACTTTACTGTTAAATCTGAGATGGTGGAGAATATTTATTTTATTTAACATCCCCCCCCCCATACTGAAAAGGAATTAAGAATTTTCATTTTAAGTCGATTCCCATGGGAACAACCTCCTTCAAATTTTGAAATAAAGATTCAAACGCTTGGGAATCCTTGAATCTTGGATACTGGAATGATTATGAAGTTCAATCATCAGACAACGTTTATTAGCTTTTAAAGTAAAATTCACATAATTTCTTGAAAAAAAAATTTTTTATACAAATTATTTGTTTTTATAGGAATTAAATTATTCCTATGCAATTATAGTATATCCCAATAACGGATCCAATCACTGTAGTTTCCAGCGAACAATGAAAATTGTCTGGTAATTTTTTTACCCCCCCCCATTTATATATAAACATTCAAATCCAAAGTGAGAATGAAAATTACAAGAACATTACGATGTCACTTCATGTTCTCCATCAGTAATGTTTACAATGATATGTTACTGTAAAGTTTTTACTCAATTAAAGCGTAAGAAAAAGGCCATTATACTAAATTATGATAATTACAGACTTAATTTGAGGGAACTTTTGTCATTCTTGATAGCGAGGCACACTAATCACCGTGCCATAATTAAGGGGAACGTAAAGCATATGAACTATTTCCCTCTGCAGCAATATCGGGCGCCAAACTCGCAAGAGCATCCTTAAGTTATACTGGCGCTCATAAGTATTCGTACAGAGAGCTATTCCAGTTATATTCATCCTTATCTTTTGTACCATGCATAGAATAGTTATGGAAAGTTTACTGTTCATTTGAAAAAAATTTAACAAACAAAAAAAATTAGTTTAATTCCAACATATAATGTAAAACATCAAAGAATTTGAGGAAAATCAAAATATTGGGGGGTGGGTCCACCTTAAGCTTGAAGAGTTTAAAATTTTCATCAGTAGTTGGCTGTTTATTGATTGGAGACTTTTGGCAGTTCTGAATTCTAGAATTTTTTCTTTGAATCTTCATGGAAGACGGATGACTGTACAAGCCATTAGTAAGCAATGGATCGTCGTGGTAAAGAGCTGTGTACACATCTTAAGAGATTTGCTATTGCTGCACACGAGTCTGCAAAGAGTTATAAGGTTTTGGAACAATCACAACTCTACCAAGCTGTGGATGACCTTGCAAAATTTCCGAGCGTACAGTCAGACGGATTGAAAGAATGGTTGCTGCGATTCCACGAGTGACTGCAGCTGATATTTGCCAAACATTAAGACTGTCTAAAATCGATGTTCATCCCTCTACTGTACGTCGTACATTGAAAAAGAATAGTCTGCATGGAGGAATTGCACGGAGAAAACCTATGCTACGAAAAACGCACAAAGAAGCTCGTTTAAAGCGTGTCAAAGATAATCAAAACGATGGATTTGCATTCTGGAAGAAAGTTCTCTGGGCAGACAAGACCAAAATTTAAGTATTCGGGACAATAAGCAACGGTATGTTTGGCGAAAATCAAATACTGCATTCGAGGAAAAAAAACATCCTTCCTACGGTTAAATATGGTGGTGGTGGTTTCCTTCTTTGGGGATACTTCAGTGTTTCTGGTCCAGGAAAGCTTGTTGTCATCAATGGAATCTTGAATTCGAAAAAAATTTCAGGAAATTTTCGAAGTATTTTTATTTTTGGGGGAGTTGCGAATGGGTAGCAACTGGGTGCTGCAACAAGATAATGATCCAAAACATAAAAGTACAGCATGAAATAGCTTCAACAAAAGAACTTCAAGGTTCTCGAATGGCCCAGTAATCAAAGCCAAGATCTCAATTTAATCGAGAATTTATAGTTTGAGTTAAAAAAATGGTGTCCGCAAGAGAAACCCTTCGAATTTGAATGAATTACAACAATCTACTTTAGAATAATGAGCTAAAATTTCTACTGAGAGATGTCGACACTTGTAAAAAAAATACCCAAAACGAATCAGTGAAATAATTTTGTAAGTAAATGTACGAAAACTTTTGCATTTTAACTTCTTTTTATTTTCCTCAAATTTTTTGACGTTTTATATGTTGGAAGTAAACTAATTTTTGCATTTGTTAAATTTTACAAAAAGAACGATAAATTTTTCGTAATTATCGCATGCACTGGACAAAAGATAAAGGTGAATATAACAACTATTTCTCTGTACGAATACTTATGAGCGCCACTGTAATTTGTAGTTTTTATGATAATTTCATGTACAACCATTTTTGTTACGCCTTAACAAAGGCATAAAACATTTGCAATTTTCAGTGTGTGTATATATATATATATATAATATATTAACTGCAAACGACACACAGTGTATATAATGTAAAGAACGACGTTTGTTAGAAGAGTGTCCGCATATATATATATATAATATATATATATATATATATATATATATATATATATATATATATATATATATTATATAAAACCAACTATGAATTTAAAAACAAAATTTAAATATTCACACAAACTACTTACTATCTACAAGAAAAGAACTTATACAACCCAAATCAACGTGGTTTCAGAGCTGGAAGATCATGCCTATCACAGCTATTAGATTATCAGGAGAAAATATTGGAAACATTGTGCTGAGGACAAAACACAGATGTAACATATACGGACTTTGCTAAAGCCTTCGATAAGTGTGACCATGGAATCATAGCACACAAACTTAAGAATACAGGAATTACTGGAGAGCTACGAAGATGGATATTTAATTTTTTGAATCAACGAACACAAAGAGTAGTAGTAAATTGAGTTATATCGGAAGTCTCAGAAGTTGTGAGCTCTGTCCCACAAAGTACAGTATTAGCTCCCTTGCTGTTCATAATAATGATTGCAGATATTGATGCAGATATTAATGACAGTATTGTATCATGTTTTGCAGATGATACAAAGATATGCAAGGAAATATTGAACGAAAGTGACATAGAAAAATTACAAAACGACATTGAAACATTATTCAAATGGGCAGAAGACAACAATATGAAGTTCAACGAAGAAAAATTCCAACTTCTAAGATATGGTAATAAACGGTACAAAACTCGGCAAGCCAAACAGATAACACCAAATTCACAGGTCAGGGATCTTAGAGTAATAATGTCGTCAGATGCAGAATTCAGAGAGCACTATAACGTCAAAATTACAACGGCTAGAAGACTAATGGAAATCATTTGGAGGAATTCCCGCAGAAGAAAAGCAAACATCATGCTCAAATTATGGAAGAGTCTAGTCCTACCGATAAGTGAGTATTGCTCAGTACTCACAAGCCCATACAGAAAACGAGACATTGCAAACATAGAAGCCATACAAAGGACTTTTACGTCTAAGATAGAGGAAACGAAAGATGAAGAATACTGGTCTCGACTACAATCCCTGAAACTCTACTCTCTGGAAAGAAAACGCGAGCGGTACACAATAATATGCATTTGGAAAATACTCGAGGGTTTTGTCTCTAACCTTACAGTAGAAATGGAATAGAAACAAACTTGAATGAGAGAAGAGGCAGATTTTGTACTGTTCCAGCTGGGGTGGGACAGGATGCCATGAAAGCGAGGATGGAAAATACCCTCAGAATACGAGGACCAAAGCTTTTTAGTGTCCCGCCAAAAGAAGTGAGGAACCTCCAGCACACAGACCTGAATAACTTCAAGAACCAGCTGGACAGATCCCTGTGCAAAGTCCCTGACCAGCCATGCGTGGCTGGCTACGAGAGCGGGAGGAGATCGGAAAGCAATTCCCCCCTTCACCAAATCCCGCAAATGAGGCCGGATGTTGCAGAGGGGTCGACCGCAGGTCGATCCTGAACCGTCGTTCAAACCCTCATAAAGTAAATAAGTACAAATGTCACAACAAAAATTAAAAATTAAGACATAAAATTATAAAATTAATAGAATTAAAATATAAAATATCATAAAAGAAACCATAAAAGGGGACTTACCTTTAAGATAAGAGTAGAAGTAACTAAAAACATTATAAAATAATTATGGATAAGTTTAAAATGTATAACATTAAAATCTATAAAACCTCAGAAGAAACAAATCAGGTACAAGTTATTCGATCAGAGACACAGCAAAGAATGAGACTTAAGAAAGGTTGAAACAATTTGGTAAAGGGCTCTTGCTTACTTGGTTGGTTGGTTGGTAGGTAAAGAAAATTTGGATCATGTCAAGAATAGCGAACCCAATTTTACCATGTCAAGAATAGCGAACCCAAAAATTCCCTTGTCAAGAATAACGAACCCAAAAGTTCCCATGTCAAGAATAGCAAAAATTAACCAAACTATCACGACTTAACCTAACCAATCGTCAAGGGCGTACAATTAACCTAAAAAAATAAATAAAAAAAAATAAATTTTTTTTTATTTATTTATTTTTATATATTAAGAGAAGAGGATTCTTTATACTGTACGGCATTGACGATTGGTTAGGTTAAGTCGTGCTAGTTTGGTTAAATAAAAAAAGACTAATATAAAAGCATTTAATACGTCCTAGCTAATTACTTAAAATTGGGAAACATAAACCTACCGTCTGAAGTTATGTAAACGTCCTTGAGGACTTCCCATGTCAATAATAGCGAACCCAATTTTACCATGTCAAGAATAGCGAACCCAAAAATTCCCTTGTCAAGAATAGCGAACCCTGCAGGTGTTGGGTTCGCTATTCTTGACATGATCCGAAAATTTTATTGAAGGATATTAAGGTTATGGAATGGGGTATGATAATTTATATCCGGTTTTCTTATGTTGGAAAATGAATATTGTTTCCAAGAGGGCGAGGTCGCGTTTATTGGTCTAACTGATAGGAGTGGAAACGTACAGTATATGCGATTGGGAGGGATTTGTAAGTCTATTATTTATCACTGCGGCTGCTAAATACCATTGTGTTCATCGATACGAATTTGGAGTTAGTGTGCGCCGTGCAGTCATGCCAACGTACGACGATGTGTAATCGTCACATGTATATGCGTTTAATTTTCGTTGTGGTATTTGTGTCATTATTTAAATTGTGTTTTTAAATTCATAGTTGGTTTTAATTATATATACTGTGTATATATATAGGATTGAACTCAGAATGGTCCCTTGAGATCTTTTATGTTACACACAGACCGTGCATGGAACAAGGAACTCTTCTGGGAAAATTAAATCCACTATAGTTCGAATAATTTACCATTACTTATTCGAACTATAGTGGATTTGATTTTCCCAGTAGAGTTCCTTTTCCATGCACGGTCTGTGTGTGACACACACACACACACATTTATAATTTTAGCACTGAAGATGACATTAGAATATGTCGAAAGCTTTGAATATTAAATTATTAAATGTTTGCATATGGACCAGTCTTCTTGTTCCTTATTCGACTAAGGTTTCCATCGCAAAAATCACTTGGCTCTATTATTTTATATATATATATATATATATATATATATATTAGGGTGATGCACAAATCATGACCATCATGGATTTTTAGGGATACCCCCTCATTTGTTCCAATTTGTCACAAAAACACCCTGTGAGAAATTCCAGGTCAAACAAATAACATCCAGAGGTCGCGCCCGCCAATTGAAAATTACAAAAAATTAGAGTAAAATCAAATTTTTTTTGAATTTGTTCTTATTTTTGTTGCAGGTTTTGTGCAGGTTTGCTGCAGGCAGAGTGGTAGGTGATGCGTATATGAGCAAACAGCAAACAGCGTTCAAGGAAATTGGTATCGCAGTGTGCTTGTGGCAGTGTCCGGGAGAGGTGTTATATCAGTGAGTGTCTCCGCCTCAATTTCTCTTCTATTTCCTGTATCTTAATTGTGACGAAAATGAGATCAAGAAGCTCAACAGATATGTGGCTGATCGGTCAACAAATAGATAAATTGAATCAAAGTAAGCTTCCATCAAAGAAAGAAGTAATTTCCTTATTCATGAATTATAAACATGTCAAGAATGAAACCGTCAGAGAAGCATTAACTTCAACTGTTAATGATGTATTGGAAGTGTGGCAGAGAGCAGGAATACCAACAACCCAGAAATGTAATATTGTGAAGAAATTAAATAAACTGTATGATGAGTGGCAAGGGCTGAAGAAGAGCAAAGGAAAAAAATCGAAGTTTTCAATAGAGAAAGAGAATACATGGAAAGAAAAATTGGATGGACTCTTTGATATTGCGCATGCAAATGCTAACGAGTTAATAACTATCGAAGAAGATAGAGAGTTTCTACGGCTACAAAGGGAAGGTCGAAAGGGTAAAATGATGGCAGTTGATAAGGATGAAGAAAAACGTCGAAAGGAAGCTGCGAAGAGACATGAAAAAATGGATAAGAAAAGGTTACGTGAATCAAGTGCACTTGATGAATCAGTTATTCTTGCAAGCAGCAGCAGTTCCTGCAGTGATTCACCTGCATCTATGGAAGAAGAAGTACATCTGGAACAGCCCTCAACATCCAAAAGAGGCCTTCCAAGAAAAAAATTCAAGATTATGAATGAAAATCTGCTTTCCTCATTGGATGTTGCTAAGATCAGCGACCGATCAGCCTCCTTAATAATTATTCCAACGATCGCAAATGTTGGAAAAGATCCAGAGAATTACAATGTTAGCTACTCATCGATTCGCAGGGCAAGACAGAAATCAAGAAAGAAGTTCAGTGAAAACTTGAAAGAAGAATTTCAAGCTGACAAACCCTTGATTGTTCATTGGGATGGCAAACTCCTCGAAGACATTACTGGGAATGAGGTTGTTGATCGGTTGCCAGTCCTAATCTCTGGCAGTGGAGAAGATCAACTGCTTGGAGTGCCAAAAATAGATCATGGCACAGGAAAGGATACTGCAAATGCAGTACATCAGGCGATCATTGATTGGAATCTAATAGATAAGGTAAAAGGCATGTGTTTCGATACAACTGCATCGAACACAGGTCGTAAAAACGGAGCTTGTGTCCTAATTGAACAGAAAATGGAGAAAGATTTGTTGTGGTGTCCTTGTCGACACCATATCCTTGAAATCATGTTGGAAGCAGTGGTATCCCCTGCATTACAGGCTTCATCAGGCCCTGACATTCAGTTATTCAAAAGATTCAAAACAAACTGGAATAAGATTAATCTAACTTCATACGATAAATTAGAAAATTATCCACAAAAGGAAAAAGAGGAAATCATTAACTTTGCAGCAAGAAAAATCAATGAAGATCAACCTCACGACGATTACAGAGAGTTATTGGAACTGACAATCATCTTGCTTGGCGGTACTCCAACGACTGGAATAAAATTCAGGAAGCCTGGGGCTTATCATAGAGCCTGTTGGATGGTGAAAGTCATTTATTCGATGAAAATCTTTATGTTCAAAAGTCAATTCAAAATAACAGCAATAGAAGAAAGAAATCTAAAAGAAATTTGTTGGTTTTCTGTTTCAATTTATATTAAGCATTGGTTTTCAGCACCCTGCGCAGCAAGTGCTCCACGAAATGATCTGAGTCTTCTCAAGAATCTTCACAGCTACAAAAGCACAAATGAACAACTAGCAAATGCTGCTTTAGAAAAATCAAGAATCATTTGTGGTATCTCTCAGAAGAGTTGATCGCATTGGCTTTCTTTGATGATAAAATCAGCTTTGACACCAAAAGAAAAATGAAGGAGGCTCTTACAAAATCTTCGGAGCCAGATCCTCCAAAGAAGACACAAATAGACATCAAAACTATTGACAATAAGCAGCTTGAAGATTTTGTAACTGCTAACACAAAGTCCTTCTTCAGTATACTCGGATTGTCTTCAACGTTCTTGAGCAAACCAGTAGAAGATTGGCTTCTCGATGAGAGTTATTGGGTTGCAAAGAACGTAGTGAATCACACGAAAGTTAATTAATCATTAATTACCAATGATGAACAACAGAAGCAATATCTACTGCAAGTTGTATCAAATTATCGGAAGAAGCTTCCGGACAAAACTAAGAAAACTCTCGTATCTTTGACGCAACAGTAAAATTTACGAGTATATCCATTCTATGTATCTATTGTAAATATCTATTGTATTGTATCTGTTTTATGAACAAATGGAAAAGAGGAAGGTGGTATGATAGGCCTCCTGGAGAACTTCCACTCAAAAAAAAAGTAACGTGACGCTTGCTGTACCTCCTGGGTGTCATGGAAATCAGCAAATTTTAAAATGGCGGGCGCGACCTCCAAATATTCGAATTTTGACCCGAAATTTCCCCAGGATCATTTTTCCACCAAATTAAACCAAATGAGAGGGTATCTCAAAAATTTGAAACAAAAAAAGTTTACTCCCCCACTTTTGCA
Source organism: Bathynomus jamesi (assembly GCA_023014485.1). Lineage (NCBI taxonomy): Eukaryota > Metazoa > Arthropoda > Malacostraca > Isopoda > Cirolanidae > Bathynomus > Bathynomus jamesi. The sequence goes on along the minus strand of JAJOZX010001146.1, from coordinate 406,304 downwards.
TCACCCTAATATACATATATATATATATATATATATATATATATATATATATATATATATTAGGGTGGAGCGAAAAATACTTTTTTTCTAGTAGGAAGTTCTAATAGTGATTAAAAGTTGCATTTAGTGGACGATATATACCTGCCAAAATATGAGTTAATTTGTTTAATATTTTCAGCTGCCACCAGGGGGCTAAATTTAACACAATTTTGGGTAAAAAGGAAAAAAATGCTTCTATTTTAGGTTTATCAAACTGTTATAAAATTTTATCTTAGAGTTATCTAATAGTTTGATTAAGATTCTTAAATGATAAGAATTCATTTTGTAAAAATGCCTTTTCATATGCTTAATATCTTCAGCTGCCACAAGAGGGCTGAAGTTAACTTAAAAATGACAATTAAGTATGATTCTGTATTTACTTGAAAAAGGGAACAGTAATAAATTAGGATGTCTCTCCTCCTTTATACTGGCTTGAGACAGTTAAGAAACGTTATTTCGTGCCTTTGCGGAGTTACCACCCTTTCCCCAACCAACCTCCCTCTAGAAAGGGTTCTTGCTGAAGACTATTTAGTAATTTGCTTTTGTGTCAAATTTTGGCTGTTTTTTCCTTGATTCTAATGTAGCACGAATCCAACCGTCTCTGTTTGTAGGTCCGCAGACTGATCCAGCAGCGTCTGTAACGAGCTTGACGCATCTCTCTACGGCTTGTGTATGACATGGAAACTGAAATAATTCTGAATGAAGAGTAGTACCATGTTTGATGCATGATTCAATATCATCAAGAGAAACTCCTTTGGTTATCGGTGGTTCTGCTATCTGAAAATCTTGCCACATAATGAGATCTGTATAGTCTTTGGCATAAAAATTTATTTCTGGCACCTTAAAATACCTGATAACATCTGTTTCTTGAATGCATGCCCTTGCTTTTATGATACGCCTAAATCCCAACTGACGCACATGCTCCCTTTCATCAGCTATCATTGCAATGAGAATGTTTTCTTGATTTGCGTAATATGCATTTCGCTGAATGACTGAGTCATGTACTCTCCTAAGCTCTTCACGGAGATACCGGCTTCTTGCAATCATATGCCACATATGTTTAGCACCATATTGGCATAATGGTTTACGCTTTATCTGAAACCACATTGGTGCGTATACCCTAACAATGAAAATAGCTAATTCTTGTAAATTACCTGAAGGATTCTCTGTGCTTGCATATAACCGCAGAGTCCTGTTTGCTGTGGTGAGCCACCTTGAATGTGATATATTGCCTGGACTCTTATGACTAAGACTCTTTGAGAATGTTCCACTTGATATAGCCTTGTGAATTTCAAGAAGGTATTTCTGGTCAGTACTTATGTCATCTACATCAACTTCACACATGTCCTCTTGAATTTCAATTGGTTTGAAGATAACTATGGGAAGCTTTTCACAGTCTGAAAGTGCTCGGCCAATTTCTCCTGAAAATGCTCTTGGTCCAGTAGTGGTACCATCCAAGTGATGAAACAGATGGCGCAATGGAAGTTCATTAAGGTGTAAAAGGCATATCAGCCACTGCAATGGCTTATTAAAGGCTTCTTCCAGTAATCTTATTGTGCCTCCAATACTACCAGTGTTAACCACTGTCGAATCACAGCCAACTGCAACGATGTTCCCTATATCAACATTCCTTTCTTTCAAGCAATTCACTAGCGCTGTGCAAATGTATTTAGCTTTGCCACTGGAAGGTGTCACATGTGCAAAGTACAGAGAGTGTGGTTCAGATATTATGCTGATATGCTCTTCGCGTTTGGTTCTTTGGTGGTTAGAGCCATCACTCTCCTGGACTTGAATCATTGTTTTATCCTTTCTGCCATCAAAGTATAATCCCCGCATGGTTTTTGGCTCTCCTATCTGTTGTAGTTCCTTTCTCTGTTTTTGTCTTTCACGTCTTAGCTTACTTCTGTCTATAATATTCCCTTTGTCTTCGGGAGTAACAATTTTAAGATCTGCCAATACTGCAGAAGCAATAGCAGCCCCAGCTCTGTCCGACATTTTAAATCTATCACAAGTAATTGCTAATGAAGGCAGTGGCTCACGCATCTGTTGTTCTGATATTACATATTGAGTCGAGGTTGTATCTTCCTCATTATCTTCAGATATCTCTTCTAGTTGTTGAAGTTCACTTGTCTCTGTTTCGATTTGTAAGTTGGACGTATTGGTTATAGCAGCACTAGTTGTTTGTGAGGATTCCAGACGTGCTTTTTCCATTTCCTTTCGATGTTCTCTTGCTTGTAATCGTCTTGTGTGTGCTATGTCAATGCTTCCTATCACCATTATTCTGCGTGTTCGTTGGTCATTTAAAAAATCCTGCTCTTTTGGAGGGACTTTCTTACTCTTTTCACATGAGCATCTCCTAAACTCCTTACATTTGCAGGTGCAGATGTCAAACAAAGTGCATTTTGAAGAGTTTTCAAATTCTTCAAGCTGATTTTTGTACTTAGGCTGATCCTTGCGTGACTTGTATGGCTTTAATAAGGACCTGTATTTATCATGGTACACTCGCATCATCTGTAAAACGCGTGTATGTGAAACTATTGGCAAAGAGGCCTTCTTCCAAATATTTTCTACCTTTTTGGAAACTGCCTCTGCTATTTCAGAAAATGAAGGCTCCTTGTTATTCATCTGCTCCTTCACTAAATGTTTTGTGAACAGGTAATCTTTCATAATGCAGTTATAAGTTGGTAGTTGCATATCACTCATCTCACAAGGTACTTCAAATATGGCACACTTCATATGTTCTCTAGTGAAATGTTTATATTTAGTATTTGATGCCATAATATTTTTAAGAAAAATTCACAATCACAAAATATCCTGTAACATCAAAACATTATATAATTAATATATATAATATATTTTATAAGTATATATAATATATTATATAAATATATAATATATTATATAAACTAAAATTATATAATACATTATAACAAGCATTTTATAATAAAATCAATATTATCTCTATATAAATCACTTTAAAATAAAGTTTTATAATATTCCGATCATATTAAAAAACTCTCCGATCAACTGAGCGACTAGGCCTACTACCTAAGAAGAAAAGTGTCAACACACTGTTCTAATGACTCACAGAAAGAAATTCCTTCACACCAAAACCCTCCCCCACAACCCTCCCCAAACCCTCCCCCACAACATTCAGTGTAGTCTCAACATGACTCAGTTACTCTAAATTGTGTTAACTTCAGCTCTCTTGTGGCAGCTGAAGATATTAAGCATATGAAAAGGCATTTTTACAAAACGAATTTCTATCACTTACGAATCTTAATCAAACTATTAGATAATTCTAAGATAAAATTTTATAATAGTTTGACAAACCTAAAATAGAAGCATTTTTTTCCTTTTTACACAAAATTGTGTTAACTTTAGCCCCCTGGTGGCAGCTGAAAAGTTTAAACAAATGAACTCATATTTTGGCAGGCATATTTCTTCCACTAAATGCAACTTTTAATCACTATTAGAACTTCATACTTGAAAAAAAGTATTTTTCGCTCCACCCTAAATTATATATATATATATGTGTGTGTGTGTGTGTGTGTGTGTGTGTGTGTGTGTTCCTAAGGCCATTTCAATTTTTATGTAATTATGCAGATTAGTGTCGCATTATTTTGCATTCTCTATTTCTAAATTAAATATTTTATTCAGACTGACAAAGTAATTTCGCTTTCAGAATTAACATACTTTTTGTAGACCTCCCCTTTAAAAATTTTAATTTTTATATAATTTTTAAATTTTATTTAATTTTTGTCCCTTCAGTTTTAATTTTAATTAAATGCATAAAATTTAATTGAAAGTGGAATTATAATTTGAATGTATGATACTCGGATAGAAAAAAGCATTTGCCATTGAAACAAAATCATTTAGAAGCGCTATTTTTTTAAAAATAATTAACAAGCAGAGCCTTCGGCTCCCTGCCCTACGGGCACAAACCCCCCTCCCCCATTACCCCCATTACCCTCCCCCTCCCCCCATTACCCTTTCATGGGGTATTGCGTGTCCCATATTATGTCAATACACCGCTTCCCGTAACATCAACGAAGTTAATTAAGTGACACTGGGTCTCTTCAATAGTCGCATGGGTGACCGTTCTCTGCGTCGAGATGATGTAGCAACCCCTGGTTCGGATTCCACGTTAAGCTGTAGATCACATATGCGTTATGCGTATAGAGGGTAAAATTATGCACTTTCGAGCAACAGTTATACCATTCATTCTTTAAACCGTGATAGGAAAGAATCGGCGTTCAATTGTTGACATCTGTGTTCTCTTAATAATAGTTTTTAGCCTTAAATTGTCTTTCGCAAGTTTTCCTTGATGTTTAAGAGCCTAAAACGTTGACGTTAATGACATTAGTATAACTTCATGCATTCTTCAGAATCCGGCCCAAAACTACAATGCAATCTTGCTCATCAATTTGTGGCCACTGTTATACATTTTGACCTGGACATGTGCCTCCTTCATAGACATTCTCTCGTCCCTTTTCAGTTATTCTAGTCGAGTTAGCATTTTAATATTTAAAATTGTTTTGAACTGTAAAGATTCGTTCACTTTAATCATCGTTTATTTTATAATTAGTTAATATGCGTATGTAATGTATGTATGCCGAATTCTTCGTATCTGTTCGTATTCTGTTGATACAATTTTTAAATTCATATTCGAGATCAATCATTGTGATTTACACTTCTGAGGAACTACCGTAGAATACGTTGATTGTTGATACAATTTTTAAATTCATATTAGAGATCAATCAACGTGATTTACACTTCTGAGGAACTACGGTAGAATACGTTGATAACGTGGGGTTACGTTCCGAGAGACCTCCATGGTAACGAGGTCTGGATTAATTATCTATCGTTAAAGATCTTATGGGGAAGGTAGGTGTTAGGTTCCGATGACCCCCAAAATATAAGACTCTAACCTAACTTATTAATGTTATACTGAAGTATATTGAGCTGTAACCAAAATTTAGTAATAATTAAACTCAATAAATATGTAAACGCAAATAAAATACAACAGCGCCACACTTCACTGCAATCATTTAATCATAGTTTCAAGGTCTCAGCTAATGTCTGCCCGCGGTTGCTGGGCGCCTAGCTTGAATTTTACTCGTTTAGCTTAAAACATACCACGTTATTCGCGTCTTGACCAGTGCAATACATAATAATTCTCCTATGTTGTTTTGGCGTGGTATTCGCGTATACCGTATTATCAAACACCTATTCATCAGCTAGCAGCTAGCTTATTCTGCTATATTTTTAACTATGAAAATTGATCCCGCGGCACATATGCAGGCAGCGAAACAATGCAATCGGAGAGTTTTTGCATTGACATAATTGAATTAAAGTAACTGGCAACTCGTGTTTCTTCATGAAGTAAAAAGCAATGATCATTGTCATACCTCGACTAAACACGGTTAGTTATCATAGTCAAAAACAGATCTCCTTTTGATAAAACAGTTAAGAGGCAAAATTCGGAACTCTCATTTCCTCGCACGGAAAGAGGGGGGGGGGGGGCAGGGTGACTGCTCGGGCTGAAGTAACTTTCGGAATTCACAATCACAGACGAGATGACCATCCAAACTCCAACCGCGGAGAAGGCGAGAGATGAACCCATTCCTTCACATTCTCAATCTAATTTCTCAACCACTCGAACCACGGGAGCTAATGTTTCAGTATTTTTACTAAACCTCGACAGTACAATATAATATAATTAATAATTAATAAATGCTAATAAAATTGCTCTAATTTTATTTTCTATTTACGAATAGAATTTATGAATTTATGAATAATTTTCTGAAAAGGAATATGACTGAAGACTTTCTTTTACATCAACGGACGTACTTCATTTTTATCTTCATTTTTATCTTCATTTTCGCTTTTAATACATAATATTTCAAAGGTATTCTTTGAAGAACGGATAAAGAACGAATTTGGCATCTCTCTCTCTCTCTCTCTCTCTCTCTCTCTCTCTCTCTCTCCTCTCTCTCTCTCTCGCTCTCTCTCTCTCTCTCTCTCTTTCTCTCTCTCTCTCTCGCGCTACCTCCTAGCCATGTCGCAACATCATTTCCCGTCGATCTAAAAAAACCGTACTCGACCACTCAAAAAATATGATACTCTTAATCGTACTGGTACTCGTTTTGGTATTCGTTTTGGTATTCGTTTTGGTACTCTTTCCACCCCTAGCTACGACATTGGCAAAAACGTAGTTCATCTCGGGAGAAAATAAATTCCTCGAAACACAACCGAACCAGAAGACCGTCAAGATGAGTTTAGCAACCAACCACATATATTACAGTTAAAGTATTGTAATCATCCGGAAATAATATAAATTGTACTAAAATACAATCTTTCTATAAATGTTTATATATGTTTATAAAAGTGTCTTTTAGTTGTTGGAAAAGGGACCCGAAAAGGGTGTCATTTCAGTGTCTTGTTACTAAAATACTTTAGTTTTGAATGACGATAAAGTCGTTCAAAGAAACATACACCGTCCGTTAAATGGCTAAAAGAAAAAAAGTTGCCACTTAGTATTAATTACAAAAGTTTTCAAAATATGAAGTAATTACAATGGTATCTTTTAAATTTAAAATATTTTTCATCAAAAATTATGACAAGGAAGAAGCAAAATTTTGTAAGATCGTTCATTCTCCGACCTTCGGATGGTGAGCAAAAATTACTAATTACTAATTTCGGGGGGATTTTGAAAATTTTACTTATTTTGGGGAAACTTTCTTACGCGACTGGAGAGAGAGAGAGAGAGAGAGAGAGAGAGAGAGAGAGAGAGAGAGAGGAGTCTGAAACCTCGTATATAATCCGTAAGTGGGAAAGATCTTGTTGAAAGGGGGCATTTCCCCTCTTCTCTCAACGCCGATCTTGGACGACACAAAGACAGACGACGCCTCTTCCAAACTCAATTCCAGAAATCCCTCAAAGTGAATAGTCTGGAATTTAAATTCTGCCATCCACGTCTTTATTGGAGTCATCCACGAAATAAGACAAACGCCTCTGCTTCACCTATCTTTATGTTGCTTTCCTGACATATTGTTTTAATCAGCAGCTAGCCATGAACGTATTAACCATTTAAGCCCTTAATTTTTTGTAGGGTTAAGTTATGAATGCGTGTATTTGAAACGTTACCAATTGGCATCTTCAGTCCTTAAAGGGTTAAACACACACACACACACATATATATATATATACAGTATATATGTATATAAAACGGTGTGCCATAAAAAAGGATACATTTTAAAAAGGCTATAAAATCAACATTTCTTAATTAATTCAAATGAAATTTATACACAAAAAAACGTTCATTAATAAGTTGACCAAATTTCTGAATATACTGTAATTTCAAAAAATAAAGCTGTGACATCTTAATTTTAAAAATGCTAAAAATAACAGCCGACTTTGTTTGAACAATATTGTACTTTTTAATGATCAATTTCTTTTGTTTTTCAGAATTAATTTAAATCATAAAATTAGTAAATATTCCATTTTCTTATGAAGACAAAATCATCATTAAGCATTATAGGCTTGATAAAGGTTCTGGTGTAAGAAAGTTACTTGCCGAATTTCATCATAAAGGATGGTCTAAAGGAGGTTTAGCACATTTGCTGGAAAAAATTAATGAAACTGGAACCATTGAGAGGAAGGAAGGTAGTGGGCGACCAAAATCAGATCGAGTGGCTGAAAATATTCAAAATGTAGAAGAACGTGTCCTTAGTCAAGAGGATAAACCTGGTACCCATATGACACCAAATCAAATTTCAAAAGAGCTTGGAATATCAAAAACGAGCGTAAGGAGGATAATTAAGGAGGATCTTGAATTGAAACCGTTCAAACGTGTGCATGGGCAAAAATTGTCTGAAATAAACTGCCAGAAAAGATTTACAATATCAAAGCTCATTTTGCGTCTCATAACTCAAGATAAACTGGCGAAGACATTTTTTACTGATGAAAAACGTTTTACTGTAGAGCCCCCCACTGAAACTCTAAGAATGATCGAGTCTATTCAGATGTTTAGCATAAAAATCAATTACCAGATGAAAGACTTTACGCTACAAGGAGCCATTTTTCTGCTAGCGTCATGGTTTCAGTTGGAGTGTCCAAGTTAGGAAAAACTTCAATTTTTTTTATTGATCTTGGGGTGAAAATTAATGCCCAATATTATACTAATTCCCTGCTACAGAAAATGCTTCCTGAAATGAGAAAACATGGCTAATGATCGCTACTTCCTTTTCCAACAAGATGGGGCAACATCCCACACTGCTAAATCAACGATTGATTACCTGCAAAATAGTGTACCTGAACTTTTCGAACCTAGTAATTGGTCTCCTAACAGCCCAGATCTAAACCCGTTGATTACAGAATATGGGAGAACTTAGCAGAGCGAGTCTACAGGACTAGGATAAAAGATGTCGCTCATTTACGCGAGATCATCATTCAAAAATGGGAAGAGCTTCCACAGGAACAAGTAAATCGAACCATAGATGAATTCCGGCCAAGAATAAAAAAAGTTATTGAAATGGAAGGAAAGTATTTTGAACAATGTTTTTAATAATTTCAGGTAAATTTTATGTTAAAAATTATTTTTATAAAAAAATATTAAAAAGGTTTAATAATTTTTGCATGTTAAGTAGAAAAATCATACTCTTTCGTTAAATGTTGATAGAATTTTAATTATTTGATATTTTAGTCTGAAAATTCGTTTGCATATAGATAAATACATATGTTTTATTGTGTAGAAGTTTTATTAAAATTAAATGAAAATGTTGATTTTATAGCTTTTTTAAAATGTACCCTTTTTTGATAGCACACCCGAGATATATATATATATATATATATATATATATATATATATATATATATACACACACACATACACAGGTCAGGGGTCTTGGAGTAATAATATCATCGGATGAAAAAGTCAGAGATCAAAATAACATTAAAATTACAACAGCCACAAACGTAATGACAATTATTTTTCACAGCAAAAATAAGCAAACTTCATGCTAAAATAATGAGAGACCTTAGTCCTACCAGTAACTGAACTAAATTACTCAGTATCAGCGTGCGAAATTTCCACTGGTCCGTTGGCCCGACAGCTGGTCCAAGTGGCCAGCGCTGTTTTAACCCTGCTGCTATGTTGGCGAGCCTAGTATAAGCCACAGATAAGCACAATAAGCACAATACTGCCAGCCAGTTCTGCTCTGTGTGTGAAAGAGGTTTCTCCCTCATGAAGCAGACAAAGACTGACTACAGAAATAGACTTAACACAGCAACGTTAAGTCAGCTTTTAACCATCAAGATACATGGTCAAGAGGAAACTTCATTTGACCCAGCACCTGCCATCCATTTGTGGAACACTAGAAAAGGAAGGCGTCCACAATTTATGGAAGGGAAGCATCAGAAGGAAACACAAATGACTGAGACTAGAGCTTCTGATTCTGATTCTGATTCTGAATCAGAATCAGATTGTGATTTGTCTCGTAACTTTGATGTCGCTTGTACAGTGTACACTAGAGGAAGTGTGTGACTGTAAGGACTCGTAAGTGTAGACTTGAAAGTTCAATTTATTTGTATAAAATTTAATTGAATAAAATCCATGAATTCTTCTTTATGAAACATTTTACTCATCAGTCATCACTGAGATTCTTAGCTCTTAAAGTTTAAAATTTTATTGCCCCATACCATTCATTTTTTTGCATTTACATTGTGAGCAGAGCGGGCCAGTAGTTTTCTTTACGGGCCACTAGATTTTCAAGCTCACTGGTCCTGTGGACCATCAAAAAATTTTGCCGATTTTCACACCTTGCTCACTGCTCAGTACTCTCAAATCCATACGAAAAACGAGATATTGCGAACATAGAAGCCATACAAAGGACTTTTACGTCTAAGATAGAGGAAACGAAAGATGAAGACTACTGGTCTCAACTACAATCCCTGGAAAGAAAACGCGAACGGTACACAATAATATACGAATGGAAAATACTCTAGGGTTTTGTCCTTAACCTTAGCAATGAAATAAAACACACTGGAGTGAGAGAAGAGGCAGCTTCTGTACTTTTTTTTTTATTGGGGTTGTTTAACCTCCTTCGCAACATCTAAGGTCATATGATGGAGGGGGACCTACAGCTTTACGTGGCCCAACTGCGGTGGGAGAGGGAGCCATGAAAACCAGGGTGGGAAATACCTTCACAGTACGAATCCCGAAACTTTTTAATGTTCTGCCTAAAGAACTGAGGAGTCTCCAGCACGCCGCCCTAAATACTCAAGAACCAGCTGGACGGGTTCTTGCGCAAAGTCCCTGATCAGCCATGTGTGGCTGGCTACAAGGAGGACAGGGACTAATTCCCTCCTACACCAAATCCCGCAAATGAGGTGGGATGTCGCAGACAGGTCGACCGCAAGTTAATCCTGAACAGTTGTTCGAACCCTCTAAAAGGATCTGAGTATTTAAAGTATAAAGTATATATATCGGGTCGGCCAAAAAAATGGGAGACCTCGAACTTTGGCTGTAAAATCCAAAGTTATGGTCAGATTTCAATATTTTTTTCACACCCCACAACTATGATAAGTAAATTTCCTATTCGGTGAGCGGATTTCAAAGAAAACTAATGAAAATTACAGATTTATTGAACATTTCTTTATGCCACTGAAAATTCTCCATTTACACTACTACTGTATTGTCTTGTCGGCAAAGAAAAACGGGAGACCTTTTAAATCCTTCATATCTCGGCAAATACGGTACATAGAACCATGAAATTTTAGTATGTTAGTACTATTCTATCTATTCTATTCTATACTAGGTAATTTTATGGTTTGTATGCCAACTTTGGATTTTACAGCCAAAGTTCGAGGTCTCCCTTTTCTTTTGCCCATCCGACAATACAGTAGTAGTGTAAATGGAGAATTTCCAGTGGCATAAAGAAATGTTCAATAAATCGAACCCAGGGCCGATGGATTCGTAGTCAGCGACGCTAACCACTACACCACCGAGGTATATATATTATATATATATATATATATATATATGCTGCAAACCCACAAGGAAAAAGAAAAACGATTCCAAGGCCTTTCGTGTATTCACGTGTTTTATTGTGAAATTCATCCCATATATATATATATATATATATATATATATATATATATATATATATATATATATGTGTGTGTGTGTGTGTGTGTGTGTGTGTGTGTAAAGTTGTTTAATTCTTCATACTTCCACTTAAACTGAATATATATATATATATATATATATATATAACTTATATATATATATAACCTCGGTGGTGTAGCGGTTAGCGTCGCTCACTACGAATCCATCGGTCCCGGGTTCGAGACCCGACGGCAGCCTGCGCGCAGCAAAACCCAGCTGTTCACCCTTCTACACAATAAAGAAAGTGGTTGGTAGATAAATGGGTACCCTAAGTGGCCTAGTGGTTAAGACGCTAGGCTGCTGATGGGGCGTGGTTCGGATTCCACGTTAAACTGTAGGTCTAAGGTGGAGTGAAAAGCTTGACCTTCGTCAGAATGAACAATTCGGGCGGAAGCTAACCAAAGGATATATATATATATATATTACATCCGCAAGTAGCGCCAATAGTAAGCCACATTTTTTACCAATCAGGTTGAACTTTATAAATAAGTCAGTTTTCCTGGTATGACCTTCAGTCCTACACTTTTGAGGTTAGGTTAACTCAGATATAAGAAATACTGCATTATTTACAAAGTTCGCCCTAACTGATAAAAAATGCGGCTTATTATTCCCAATTTATGGATATATCTACTCAAATGTTGGAGCAATTTGGGCATATATATATATATATATATATATATATATAGTTACGATAGAAGTGTTCTTCGGGAACCTTATCCTCAATAGGAATATGAAAACATATACGACTTTTAATACTTGCCAGCTTAAAACTAAGTGGAATTTTCCACTTAGTTTTAAGCTGGCTAGTATTAAAAGTCGTATTTTTAGAGCCTATCACCTTTGTTCAAGTTAGTCTTTATTTGACATAGAAATTCAGTATCTTAAGAGATTTTTCAACTATAATTTTTATTGCACTTTGACTTTTGAGACTTTAATTTCTAAATTTTTAAATAACCTATATTCAACTAAAATAATTCAGTCCACGGTTCCGAAACAGAAGGTTTATCTTAAGCTTTCATTTTTAGACCAACTAACTTTTCAACTTAATAAAGATGTCCACTATTTTGAACAGACACTTCCCTCAATGCGACTTTATAATCATTAATTCTAATTCTAATTCTCTGCAATCCTTTTTTCGCCATAAAGATCACCTCCCCGTGCTTTTGAGATCCTTTGTTATTTATTTATATACATGTGCGACCTGCCAAAGTCGTTATGTGGGGCAGACTGCCCTACAGTTAAAACTTAGGATTTCGAAACATTTGGGTTTTTCTTATCGAACTTCTCGCCCTCTTTCCACTCCTGAATCCTCTGCTATTCGGCATCATTCAGAGACCCATGACCACCCGTGCCCCCAGGACTCCTTTGCGATTTTGTCGTCTGCCTCTAATTCACTTGATCTTAAAATTTTAGAATCCCTTTTTATCAAGAAATTAAATCCAGAACTAAACGATAGCCTTTCCTCGATAAAATTACATACTTCCTAACCAACCAACACCTTTTTAACGCAACTAACGCACTAACTTAAGTTGTTTTTTCCTTTCTCTCTACTTGTCATTTGTAACTTTTACCATCCAGGTCAGTCCTTTTTAAAAAAAATTTAAATTTTTTAAATTTTTTAAATTTTAAACTTAACATTTTTAAACTTTTTAATTTTTGAAAATTTTAGTTTATTTTTACTTTTATTTTGTTTTATAATCCAGATAGTTTTTTTTTTTTAACAACTTTTTAACTTTTTTTTGTATTAGATTTTATTATTGTACAGTTTGACATTTGTATTTACTTTAGTTTTATGATTTTTTTAGATGCTTCTATTCAGTCACTGAAGATGGCCCCTGAGTGGACCGAAACGTTTGGCCAATAAATGTTGAGAGTCGTATCTCTTGTTTTCATATTCCTATTGATTATATATATATATATATATATATATATATATATATATATGAAAGGAGGAAGTTGTACATCAATCGACCAGGGAAGTATTCCGTGGGGGGACGTTAGGTAGGAGACAGGGAGTGCTGGAACTCCCGTTTCTCCTGTCACTGTCCTCTTCAGCTCCTTTTCCGTGTCTCATTTACCCCATGAGCAACGCAGCATACTCGCAAATACACTTCTCCGTCTATTCTTCTATTTTATACACTACACAATCTTTTCAAAATGAAAAAAAATGGCATAGTGAGCCTCGGAAACCTTGATTTCGGCTCTCTCTCTCTCTCTCTCGTTTTTAGGCTGGACATTTTTGCGGGCGTTCGCCCTTGGCTCCTCCCTCCTACATAAAAACAATATAAATATGAATGTGGTATAAAATGTAATTTAATCTTTAATACAGTTACAGGAATACATTACGTTTGAATTTTAAAATTCAAAATGGATTAAAGTGAATTATTTAAGAGTGAAAAGGAAATATATACTAAATTTTTGGTGTTTTCCAATCCACCATCGAGGCACATGACCATTGTCACGAGTGTTAGATAAAGTCAGCTAACAGCCATTTGTGTACAGAAGAATAATGTTCCAGAAGTGTATATACAAACGCATACAAAGGAAAACCAAACAACACCAGACCAGCTGGTCCCTACGAGGCTCTCTGTTTAAAGATGAAGGTTAAAAGATATAAGAATTTTAAAGAAAAGTGAAAATTTTAAAGTAAAGAGAATAGAATCCGAGTGAAAATTCTGTAATACTTTTTACGCGCTAACAAATGCTTCTAACTGAGGGTTTAAGGCAAGATAAACATCTAGTCTTTTTTTAAAAGACTCGACCGAATTATTTTGAAATACTCTGACTGGCAGTCCATTTTACAAATTAACTATACGATTGAAGAAAAAATGTTTAGCTTCATTAGAATTAAAATGTTTACCCATTCGTTTGAAATCATTACCGTGAATTCTATTCGCATTTCCGAAAGTGAAATATTTTTCGGCGTCGACATTACCGAAACCTTTAATCATTTTAATTACCTGGATTAAATCTCATCAAATACGTCTTTTAACAATTGATTATAAATTTAACGTTTCTAACCGGCCACCATTTGTTTCTAAGTCTAGAAACCATCTCAGTAGCCCCACGTTGCACTCTCTCTATTTTGTCTGTGTCTTGTCGTAAATATGAGGACCAGAACTAAACGTAGTATTCCAGGTGGGGGCATAGTAAGGAATTATATAATGTTAGCATTGTTTTTTTAGGACTTAAATTCAAATAATCTACCAATAAATCATAAGATTCTATTTGCTTTTCTAACCGCTTCGATGCATTGCTTACTCGCTTTAAGAGTTTCGGCAACAATACCTAAATCTTTCTCTTCCGTAGCACTCGTAAGTGTCTTGTCGCACGCAGAATACTTGTCTTTAACATTGTTTCTACGTTTATATTTTTACACTTATCTATATTAAAGTTCATTTGCCAAATTTATGGCCACTCCAGTAACTTCTTAATATCTTTTTGAATCTGCAAACGTTCGACCGCTGATTTTGTTCGTCCCTCTAGTTTGGTATCATCCGCAAAATTTGAAATGATACTGTTAGTTCCTATGTCAATGTTAATGATGTAAATAATAAAAAGAATTGGTCCCAGAACTGATGCCTGGGGCACGCCGCTAGTTGCACTTCTCCAGTTAGACGCTTTGCCATAAATGATCACTCCTTGTTTACGTCCGCTAAGCCATTTTTCGAGCCATTTGAGAACATTGCCATCAGTTCCGTGAGAGTGAAGTTTATGTAATAATCTCCTTATGGGGCATTTCATCAAACATCTTTTGAAAATCGAAATCGAAAACATCTACTTTTTTACTCTCGTCATACATATTTACAATATCAATAAAAAAGTCGAGCAGATTAGTAAGCCAAGAACGATTATGTCGGAAGCCGTGCTGAGTTCTTTAATTAAATTATTCATTTCTAAGTGATTAACTATTTTGTCCTGAACGATCGTCTCCATAAGCTTACCAACTACTGAAATCAGATTAAATGGGACGATAATTTCCCGGAAGCGATTTGTCCCCTTTTTAAATATTGGCGTAATGTTTGCAAGTTTCCAATCGAACGGAACTTCTCTAGACTGTAACGATTTATTAAATATTATTATTATTAAATATTTATGTAAGAGGAGAGACTATTACTCAGTTCATTTCTTTAAGTACATTAGGATAGAGGTTATCTGGACCTGGAGTTTTATTATGATTAATTTTACCTCTGATCGAGACTACAGTATTTCACTGATGGTAGAATCTCGAAGCTTTAAGTGATCATCATTGATCATTACTGATCACTAGAACGAGAATATTGTTCATATTTTCGTTAGTAAACACAAAAAAAAAGTTATTTAAAACTTTCGTCATTTGTTATCGGAAATTTGTTCGTTGTTTTCGCCTATGAGCGGACCAATAATTCCAAACATAATTAGAGAATTCCTTCGGATCCCATTTAATTTGGTTCATATATTAGTGGTGCACCGATTAATCGGTATCGGCACCTGGCATGCCGATATTAGGAAAATACCTTGCATTGCCGATTAATCGGTGCCGATACCGATTAATCGGTGCACCACTACCATATATAGCTCATAGTCGCGCCTACTTTTTCTAATAAATTTTTGGCTTCGTTTTCTCAATAACTCGTATACATTTTCATACCTAGAGTATGATATTCTTAATAATTTTTAAAAATCGCAAAAATTATTCTATTTTCTATACACTCACTATATTTATCAATACTTAATTTCTATAAAACGCACGTTAAAAATTCTTACAGAATGCTTTTTTTTTGTAAAAAGAAAATTAAAAATTTTCATTATAATTCCGTACCATACGCTTCAGTTTCTCTCATGAATTCAGGCTTATCTGTATTTTCCTGCATCGCCATATTATCATTAAGATTTCATATCTAATGTCTGCCCAATTTTCGTAGTAATAGCAGATTTCGTAACTATATTAGAGCCGAGATTTTCTTCCAGATCGTTAACGTGAGCCTTTGAGAATTACATAAACGAAATTAACTACGTAGCTATTTTCTGTCACTCTTTTAAAGTCACTATTTGAATTTATTTAATTAGTTTTAAAAGAAATTTCTCTCTCTCTCTCTCTCTCTCTCTCTCTCTCTCTCTCTCTCTCTCTCTCTCTCTCTCTCAGGAAAGATATTGAGAGGCTGGAGCGAGTGCAGGCGAGGGCCACAAAGTTAATGCCTCCCGTTAGGCATATGGGCTACAATCAACGCTTACGCGCCCTGAATTTGTTTTCGCTGGAAACTCGGAGGCTGCGCAGTCAACTCATCGAGGTTTTCAAGCTCTTACACGGGTTCAACGATGTTGATTTTAGAAGCATGTTTAGTTTAAATGATAACTCAACTCGCAACAATGGTTGGAAGTTGGATTTGAAACAGTATGTGTGGGAATTACTTTACCTATAAGATCTGTGACACGTGGAACAGGCTACCTTCAGAAGTTGTGAACAGTTCCTCTGTGGATCAGTTCAAGAAAAGGTTAGACCGAATCTTGCACACTATTTGAGGGTATAGGAATTTTTCCGTGGCACCTGTTGCCATTGCCTCTGTATGGGCCGCGAGGCCTTTTGAGGTGCTTCTTTTCCTTGTAACTCCTTGTAACTCTCTCTCTCTGAAAATTTCAAACTTCAGTGAGACTTACAATTGATTAGTTGGTTGGAAAAGTAATCTTATATGTATGGTGAGAAACTTCTTTGATTTTTATAATTGGATGCCAAATACACCGTCATCCCAAATGGTCAGTTATTTTTTTGTATTGGTCATATTATTTTCCCAACCAATTATAAACTGCTGCTGTATTTTGAAATGTTCAGTATGTTTTCCATAGATTTTATTTCCTCGGCAAATTTCTTTTCGTGCATTGCAAGCCTTAAAATTTCGTATGATATGAAAATTTTAAATCGTTTGGTTCCTTGGTACGTGTCAAAATAGGTTAAGGAAAGGTCCCTCTCTGAAGTGGGTCACAAATTGGGGACTGCAAGACATTAACCGGGAACATACTGGCTTTTCTTTTGACTCTACATACCAAAACCGGAAAGAATACGATTAGAATTAGGAACCGTTTATTTCTTGGAATTTAACGTTGAAGTTACACAGAGACCATTTGGGTAACTTCCACTTAAAGGCTTTACAAAACATTCCTGTTTTTACAGTGTAACTGTACATTAATTTACATTAATCATATTTACATTTACATCACATTAATTTACATTAATTTATATTAATCTTTCATAAAAACTTTGCTTAAATTTCACAAAAGATTTTTAATAAAGTATACGAAGAACGTTACTGCTAAATTAACTTCTGTAATAAAAATACTTCCAAGAAGCTATTATGATGGTGAATTAATCAGGTAAACAATAACATCAATATCAGTGTACGAGGGGCACATAGCGCAAATACACGTATTGAAAATAACTACATTTTGAGTGTACGAGGAGGGTATTTGGCTGTACCAAGTTGTCTGTGATTAAGTTAGTTTAGATTACTAGAGCGCCGATGAAATGTGTACAAGTCCCTCTAAGCCAGGGTTTCTTAACCTTTTTTGGATAAACGAACCCCGGACCATTTTAGAAGACTAACAATGCCCCCTCCCCAAACTTTCAACGGAAAGGAAGATAGTTTGATTCACAACTAGATTTATTTTGTAGGAAATAAGTAAAACAAATATGAATCATTGCTGTTTATATTAATCAACATATTAGACACTTTCAAGAAATTAGAGAAACGTTAATACATGGTAATTCACTTGTAAAAATAGTGAGGCAATAATAAACAGAAATCCTTACAATTTGAAATAAAATAATGCCAACTAATGTGATCCTTGAACTTGGTGGAAGGTTGATAATTTCGGCACGTCAGGTTTAATTGTGCAGCTTCAGACGAAGAGCGCCAGATTTTTCAATGTTGAGTCAGTTTCCCTGTTTCGGCAGCATGTATAGCACCTAACTGAAACCCTGCCCAACCGCATACGATATTGGGAAAGCTAGTATGAAAACTCTAGCTTTCTCCCACAGTCCAGGGTAGCGTTGGGCATATGCAGGCCACAAAACGTTTGTGCCAGAACTATTAAATGTAGATCTGGCTTCGTCATCGTTTTGTAGATTGAGAAGTTCCTCCTGGATAATGGGATCGCAGTGGATGGCGTCGACTTCAAAAGGCCCATAATCCAGTCAGCGATTTGGTAAATCACGAAGGTTTTGAAATCTGATTTCTAAGTCCTCTTTCATCTTGGTGAGATGAGCCGAGTAGCAGAGGAGGCGGTCATCTGTCAGCGTGTCACACATCTGAAAGCACCACAAGGGAGAGTTATTTAATAGTTTTTACAGTGAAAGGTGCTCAGATGAGTGTACTCATTTTTAGGCAGTTTCAGTAATTGATTCGATTTACTTGTGCACAATTAACGAAATGATGTGATGAGACAATGATAATAAATTACATTCGAAACTTCCGATGAAGCTGCAGATGATCCTCTTCGTGTAGATGAGAGTGATACGGCGTATCACTCTCACTCTTGGAGTTTAACGGACACCTCGTTCATCTTCTTAAAGATGTCTGCCAAGAAGAAAATATCACCGTCTGGACTCCAAGTCGGCTTTAAAAGAAGAGTCAACTCTCTCAAGGAACTCTAACACCGTGTCATAGATCTCACAAAACCGTGCCAGGCAATTGCCTTTTGACAGCCAGTGTACCTCAGTATGCATCAACAAGCGCTCAAACAATTCGTTGTTCGTATGGCAGAGCTGTCGGAATAATCTGTCATTCAGGGGGGATACCTTGATTTTATTGATCTTCTGAACTGCAACCTGCAATGATTCATGGAGATGTGAACTCATCTGTTTTGCGACGAGATTATGACGATGTAAAACACTGCACAGTAAGGACGCCGGGAACAGTGGTTTTCATAAACGCAGTAAAACTATGGTATCAGCCTGCCATGGCTGGGGCGCCATCTGTCGTGCAGGCTATAATGTTGGTGATAGGAATTTTTCGCTCTTACAGATACTCATTCAGCGCCTGGAAAATTGTTTCCTCTTTGGTATCGGTCGTCAAATACTTGACAAATAAGAACTACTCTCTTGCTTTGCCAGAAAAATAAAAACTGACCATAAGAAGAGCGTTGTTTTCAGCAGTAGTGAATTCATCCAACTGAGTGAAAAACTGGGTTACCCTTAACATTGCACATAACTGTTTCATCGATCCTTCTGGCCACAGTGTCGTTGCTCAGAGGGATGGAGTTCACTACTGATGTTGGATCGCACTTCATCACTGTGGAAATTGCCTCTCTTATCGCTGGAAGAATAAGGTTTTCTCCCACAGTGAAAGGTTGTCCAGATTTTGCAATCAGCAATGAAATGTTGTAAGAGGCAACAAGACCGCTATCATTTCGATTGTTGTTCTTTGAGAGAAGGTCGCTGATGGTACCTCTCTTCACAAACTTGTTCTTTAGGCCTTGAAAATACTGAAGGTCTTTACTGGCCTTTTCTGGGTGGATTTTCGTAAGGTGATCGTTTAGGCTTGACGGTTTCATTGCTTCATTTGAGAACACATGTTCACGGACTAAATATTGAGGTAGTTGTGCGTTGGAGGGAGATGGAATAAAGGCGTACTGCAAGTATTCCACCGAGTACTGTCTACATTTTTTCTTCATACTTTGCGCCATATTTTAACAGTACTAAACTACTAAAGTAAATGAATATACATGAATAAAAGAATAATACCTGTAAAAGACAAAATATATATGAGTCATAGAAAACGAAGTATAACAATTATATGAATATTTTCATTGAGATTATTAAAAAACGGAGCCCCTTTTTAGCCCCCTTCTTTTTCTCAGCGCCCACATAAAAATCCTAAGCGCCCCCTGGGGGGGCGGAATCGCCCCCGTTGAGAAACCCTGCAGTCTAAGCCAGGGCCGGATTAAGACCTTTAGAGGCCCTAAGCACTTAAAAGATTTTGGTGCCCCATATATATGTAATTCAAAATATAAACAAAAATAAACCATAAAATAAAATTTTATTTTTTGAAATGAAACAAAACTTACAGTAAGATGGAAAATAATGTTTATTTTTGTATACTTCCACTTCATTTATATTTGAAAAGTTTTCTCCTACTTTTTTTAATTGCAAAGTCTTTGATCAGATCCTCAAAACTAATCTTACGTAACACATCTGCTTCTATACTTAGTAGAGATAAGGCATCCAGCCTGCCTTGTTGCATAGTTGTTCTGTTGGTATTTTTAATATACTTCAACTGAGAAAATGAACGCTCAGCTGAGCAATTTGTGACCATTAATGTTAAAAATATACGAAAGGCAATTTCTACATTTGGGAAGGCACACTCAATATTGTCTTCTACAATTATTTTATAAAGTTCAGCATGACTGAATCTTGTTTTTACATTTACTATAGCACACGAAAATATTTAATCTATATGTATTTTTAATATGGCGCTCAAATATTTGATATAAACAAAATAATAACGCAAAGCGTAAAGTGTGTGATTACAACGAAATATATTTATTCTCTCAAAAGGGTTGTTGTTCACTACAAATTCAAACAATGAAAAAAAATAAATACTATATATGAATATATATAATTCAGTTTTCAACAGCTTATAGGCTATAAGCCGCGATTATAATAGTATAATAAATCCATGGTAAATCCGACAATGGAAAATTTCTGTGGTGCCCCCCTTCCCTTGATGCCCTAAGCACGGGCTTATTTTGCTTAATGGTTAATCCGGCCCTGGTCTAAGCGAATAATGGCTGACAACCCTTTAATGCCGAACGATCTTTTATGAGACAATAAAATAATTAAGTTCCCCTTAATCTTCCATTTTCTCAGAACCGTCATGAAAAAATTATAAAATTGCAACAAAAATTTAATGATTTACAGTATTTAGAAAATTATTGTTGCTTTCGGATGAATAGTGTCGTGAAACAAAATATCAATGTTGTGTAAATAATAAAAGACATTAATTAAAGTAAAAATAGCTTCATTTATTAGGTTTCAGAAGAATAAAAATTTCCGTCAATGTAAAATAAATAAGTTTGCGTTTAAAATTTAACGCTAAATTAGAGAAAATGAATTTGTGGCTTGTGAGATTCAGTCAAAATGACATCTGATCGCCATAACAAACTTGACAATTTATTATGAGTTAGATTAATTTCGGTTAAATTAGGCTGTTAGATTATGTTAGGTTAGGTTAGGTTAGGTTTTTTTTATAGTTCCATATTACGTCCCGTCGAATAAATAGGCATATGTCTGTGACATTAGCGGCTTGCTTTGAAATGTAGTCTGATTAATTATCCACGCTGGGCACAGATCTCAAACACAGGAGTTGGCAGCTGTTACGACGGCTACGACTCCTTCAGGTAAGTCGGTGGGCTGGTTGCGATAGCTCCGACTCTTCCCTATCTCCTACAACAGGTACCAGAGTTGGCTGACAAAAATGGTTGAAACTCCTTCAATTTCTTTGTCAATTAAATGTCAAAGGTTCAACTTAGGATTTAAGGAAAGGTAAATTTTAAATCATAAAATGTTAGACATTATTTATTATTATAATATTACTATTATTATTATTTTTATTATTTATTAATTTATTAAATATATCAAATAGGTCTTCAGAGTTAATTTAGTCACTTAGACGTAATTCAAGTGTCATTTCGGATTTATTAGTCACTTGAACTCATCTCACGTACGGAGGAACATAAGTTAGAATTATGTTGGCCTTGTTAAAAAGTAAATCGTCCGGATCTCTCATCCTTAAATTACTTTTGTTAATAAACTTAACATTCTTTTATAATAATTTCATTTCTCCTAATCAATGCCCTTCCTTTATACCTTATACCCAGAGCCTTTTCGTTATTTTAGATGAAAATTAATTACGAGGGCCACTCAATATATTTTGCCCCACCTTTTTTTTTTCTTTCCAAGTTTCCTTGGAAGTTCCAGAAATTTTGTACACAAGTAGTTGCATACCTTTTTTACAAGTTTATATTTTTCCACATAGTCTACATCCTTTTCTACGGCTTTCCTCCACATCAAAACAAGGGCCTTTATTCCTTGCTGGTAAAAGTCCGCTGGGTTCCGCTGGAGCCACCTCTTAACCTCCTCAACAACCTCATCGTCACTGAAACTTTCTTCCACGAATAGCATCCTTCATTGGCCCAAACAAATGGAAGTCTGAAGGTGCCAGATCCGGGCTGTATGGAGGGTGGGGTAACACAGACAAGCGCATTTTTGTGATGGCCTCTTCTGTTTGCAAACTGTTGTGTGGTCTTGCGTTATCGTGCAAAAGAAGGACGTCTTTCAGTTTCTCTCTGGTCGAACTCGCTTTATACGTCTCTGTAGTCTCTGTAGGGTAGCAATATATGACTCTGAGTTCATTGTTTGTCCTTTCTTCATAATGTCCACCAAAATCACTCCTTTCATGTCTCAGAAGATGGTGGTCATAACCTTTCCTGCAGAGGGAGCCATTTTGAACTTTTTCTTGCGTGGGGAGTCTGCGTGATGCCACTCCATGGATTGGCGTTTTCTTTCAGGTTCAAAGTGGTGTACCCAAGTCCCAAGTCTCATCCCCAGTCACAGTTTGTGAAAGGAAGTCATCCCCTTCTGTCTCGTATCGAACCAACGACTCAGAAGCAATTTCTTTTATTTGGCCTTTGTGATCTTCAGTCGGTTCGCGAGGAACAAACCGTGAACACACTTTTGAGTATCCCAGTTGCTGAATTATCGTATTCACACTTCCTTCACTAATTCCTAGCTCCAGTGATAGCGCCTTGTATGTGACACGCCGATTTGATCGAATGATGCTGTTAGCACGTTGCACAGTGTGAGATGTCACAGCCGATGCCGGGCGACAGCTGCGTGGCTCATCATCGAGGCTGGCTGGCTCTCCCTCTCTCCGATTATCTCTCACGTTTAGACCATCGTCCAACTGTGCTTCGATCAACAACAGTATCTCCGTAAACGTTTTGTAGATGTTTGTGAATATTTCCAACTGTTTCCTTCTCTGCGGTTAAAAACTCGATAACAGCTCTCTGTTTACGACGCACATCACTGTCAGACGCCAGTTTCGAAACTGCGTTAACCATCGGTTTTATACAACGGCGTTTAAAAGCGGTTTTATACAAGGAGGGGAGGTTCAAACTGGAAAAATCCGGTTATGTGAAGCGCAGAAAGTTCAAACTTACGGCCCAAAAGACATTTCAGCCCCATGGCCTATTATTTAGCTAAGAAAAAAGGGTGGGGCAAAATATATCGAGTGCCCCTAATATCTCATTGCTCAGCCAAAATTTGGAATATTCCATTAAGCTGACGTCAATTTTCCCGGATCTTGGACCTTCTCCACTTTTATATTCACAATACACACACACACACACACACACATATATATATATATATATATATATATATATATATATATAGCAGAAACCACATACACGGCTTCATAAAAGACATTCTGAAAAGTTTTATACTGAGAAACTGTTTGGAGATTCTTTCCCATATAATTCAGTCTTTCCGAGATATAAATGGAGACAGTGAGCTATTAACTAAGATAAAGAAAAAGAAACACGAAGAGAAAGAGATATATATATATATATATATATGAAAATTATTTCACAAAAGTAACACGTGAAATATATATATATATATATATATATATGCGCCTCGGTGGTGTAGTGGTTAGCGTCGCTGACCATCGGCTCCGGGACGTGACCTGCTGACGGCAGGCGGCGCGCAGCAAAACCCAGCTGTTCATCCTTTCATTCCATGTTAAACTGTAGCTTTAGGGTGGAGTGAAAAGCTTGACGGATCTTTTCCAAATGGACGACTCCAGGGGATTTAGCTGAAAATTTGTATACTAATAAATTTTTATATTCTAATTACGAAAATGACATTATTTTCCTGGAGAAATATGCGCAACATACGAAAAAAATTACATTTATATGCGCACTAGTTTGCATGGCGCATGACCGTTATCTAGTTTACACCGCTCGTGACGCCCGGATACGAGGTTGCTGTGTGGCCCCCAGTTAATTGACTGCCAGGTTAGGTCAATTGAATGGCCGGTTAGGTCAACTGTACGCCCTTGACGATTGGTTAAGTAGTGATATTTTCATTAAAACTAAGGAAAATATCATGACTTATCCTAACCAATCGTCAAGGGCGTACAGTTGACCTAACCGGGCATTCAAATGACCTAACCGGGCATTCAAATGACCTAACCGGGCATTCAAATGACCTAACCGGGCATTCAATTGACCTAACAGGGCATTCAATTGACCTAACAGGGCATTCAATTGACCGGGGACAACTCGCAAGTAGATAGATCACAGCACTGCATTATCACATGCTCACACTACAATAATAATATTCAGACTAAACTAGGTCTAAGCAGGCAACATATAAACATAACAACAACAAAAATTAGTTTATGCGAGTTCGTATGGGAGAAAAAGGAATGCAAATGAAGATTTATTTATTAAAATATTGTTAAATATTGCAAATTTTAATAAATAAAGGATATTATCTGCGTTTTATTTTGTAAAACCCACTATATAACACTACGTAATTTAAATAACAGTCATGCGCCATGAAACTAGTGCGCATATAAATACAATTTTTTTCCTATGTTGCGCATATTTCTCCAGGAAAATAATGTCAATTTCGTTATTAGAATATAAAAATGTATTAGTATACAAATTTTCAGCTAAATCCCGTGGGGTCGTCCATTTGGAAAAGATCCAGCTTGACCTTCGTCAGAATAAACAATCCTCACGGAAGCAAACCAAAGGTATATATATATATATATATATATATATATATATATATATACAGGGCGTCCCAAAAAAATGTATACACACTTTAACAGCTGATAGCTCAATTGACGTTTCTTTCTTTCCAAGTTAAACCCATTAGAATTAATAATGGCAGTCAGACTAAGCTTTGAACAAAGGAAATTCATTCTAAAATGCTACTGGAAGTGTGAAAACGCAGTTGAAGTGCAAAGACAGTTTAGGAGGGAGTTTCAAACAGATCCACCAACGCGACTTACCATCACTCGAATTAGAGATAAGTTTGAAGCCGATGGAACTGTTCAGAATGTCCACAAGAAGCGTTCCGGAAGACCACGGACATCGACAAGCCCCACAAAGCAAGAAAGAGTACTGGAAACGTATCACCAAAGTCCAAGAAAATCTGTGCGGCAAGCGAGTCGTGAGGTAGGAATTTCAGAATCGTCTGTCCAACGCATTTTGAAGCGCTGTCAATGGAAAAGTTACATTCCAAGATTAGTCCATGCTATTAATGAAGATGATCCGGACCGAAGAGTGGAGTATTGCGAGTGGTACTTGGCACGATGTGGATGTGGATTGGACGAAGGGGTTTCGTAGAATACCCTCCGCGTTCACCAGACCTCACACCACTAGACTTTTTTTTATGGGGATACTTAAAAGACAAAGTCTACGCTATAAAACCTGCAACAATCGCTGAATTGAGAGCAGCCATTGAACGAGAATGCACACAAATACCAAACGAAATGTTTCGTGATGTTTGCGATTCCATTGCTTCGCGTTATCAGCAGTGCCTGGACCAGAACGGACGTCAGTTTGAAAACAGGCGTTGACAAAACAATTAAATAATGTCTGTAGATTCTATTACATTTTGAAAATGAAATGTATTTTAATAAACACTGCCTTTATAAGTATTTAAAGTGTGTATACATTTTTTTGGGACGCCCTGTATATATATATAAACGTACAATAACCGTGTGTAAATATAATTATCATTAACATTTCCAAAAGGAAATACAGAGCAAGCGTAGTTTAAGTCCCCCTGTGGTACCTAGTGTAGTTTACGTTCCCCTACATTATCCTAGTGTAGTTTTGCGTTCCCAAACTTTGTCCGCGTATAACTAATCAAATAAAACGTTAAAACTAACGAAAATATTACGACTTAACCTAACCAATCGTCAATTTATATATATATATATATATATATATATATAAGTTATATATGATGAATAAAACCACGAAGGAAAGGAAACACAAAAAGGTGATCAAGCGCTTTCGTCTAATGACATCCTCAGGAACGCTGAAGTACATAAAAGGTTACGGCCTATATATAGGTTACAGAAAAAAAATAAATAAATAACATACATACACACACAAACATATATATATATATATATATATATATACATACATATCTACACACACACACATATATATATATATATATATATATATATATATATATATATATATATATATAAGCAATAAACGGAGAAGTAAAAATAAAATTAAAATTAAAAATTAGAGGATTAACAAAGAGGCATACAGATTTGTAAGGAAAAATATCGATTTTTAGCACAAGATCAAATGAATTATAAAAATACAAATTTATACTGCAAATCTGCCAGGGTTTTAACACTTTGCCTTTTAGAGTCAAGTTTCGATATATATAAAAATAAAATGAAGATTAAAAGTTAATAAAGTAGCATACAAGTTTACCAAAGATTTAGCGTCCTACCCTTTTTATCTAAATTTGTTTTGAAGGAATTCAAAACAACTGGATCGAGTTGAAAAAGACCTTTGCTTATGTTGAAGTTATTTGAAAGTTGGATAATGGCAGACTCAAGAATATTTCTATTAACAATGTTGCTAGAATGAAATAAAACTGAAGCATTATTCCAATCAATACAGTGGGATAACTCTGACAAATGGACAAAAAGAGCACTGGACAACTGTCCTGTTCTAACGGAATATTGATACTGTTTTATACGTGTGTGCAAATCCTTACTTACATTCCGAGAATCCTGGGGGTTGGCATCCCTTGGTTGCGGTACGTCGACGATATTTTGTGTATCTGGCCCATGAATCGTGACCTGGATAACTTCCTCCTTCAGTTAAATGATCAAGTCCCTTCCATTAAGTTTACTTTAGAAGTGGAACAAGACAATTCAATCCCATTTTTGGATGTGCGTGTACATAGGGAAAGCCCAGGTTTTAAGTTTAGTATCTATCGGAAAACAACAAACAATTTGTCCTACGTACACTTTTACTCGGGACATGACACCCCCACTAAGAAGGCCATTTTTTCATCAATGTTTCTCCGCGCCCTTAGGATCGCCAGTCCGGAATACATCGATGCCGAATTGGAAAAAATCAACGGTATTGGAAGTGATCTGTGTTACCCATCTGCGTTTATGGAATCTTGTCTCAACAAGGCAAAACGAACTTTCTATCGTGTCAATAATAACACTCGTACTTTGTCAAAAAATATTTTAGTACTTCCATTTTTCCCGGGCTTTTTAGGCATTGCTAATGTACTTAAACTTTTGGATATTAATGTAGTATTTTCATATAACAATATTGTGAAAAATATCATAGTAAAAAATAGCCCTACCAATAATTCAGGCATTATCTATAAAATTGGGTGTAAACAATGTGATTCCTTTTACATAGGTCAGACGGGAAAGGATTTGCACACACGTATAAAACAGCATCAATATTCCGTTAGAACAGGACAGTTGTCCAGTGCTCTTTTTGTACATTTGTCAGAGTTATCCCACTGTATTGATTGGAATAATGCTTCAGTTTTATTTCATTCTAGCAACATTGTTAATAGAAATATTCTTGAGTCTGCCATTATCCAACTTTCAAATAACTTCAACATAAGCAAAGGTCTTTTTCAACTCGATCCTGTTGTTTTGAATTCCTTCAAAACAAATTTAGATAAAAAGGGTAGGACGCTAAATCTTTGGTAAACTTGTATGCTACTTTATTAACTTTTAATCTTCATTTTATTTTTATATATCGAAACTTGACTCTAAAAGGCAAAGTGTTAAAACCCAGGCAGATTTCCAGTATAAATTTGTATTTTTATAATTCATTTGATCTTGTGCTAAAAATCGATATTTGTCCTTACAAATCTGTATGCCTCTTTGTTAATCCTCTAATTTTTAATTTTTAATTTTTATTTTTACTTCTCCGTTTATTGCATATATATATATATATATATAATATATATATATATATATATATATATATATATATATATATGTGTGTGTATGTGTGTAGATATGTATGTATATATATATATATATATATGTTTGTGTGTATGTATGTTATTTATTTATTTATTTTTTCTTTCTGTAACCTATATATAGGCCGTAACCTTTTATGTACTTCAGTGTTCCTGAGGATGTCATTAGACGAAAGCGCTTGAGCACCTTTTTGTGTTTCCTTTCCTTCGTGGTTTTATTCATCATAAATATTTTTCACGTGTTACTTTCGTGAAATAATTTTCATATATACATAAATTGACGATTGGTTAGGTTAAGTCGTAATATTTACGTTAGTTTTAACGTTTTATTTGATGGAGTCATTTAAAAAATGTTTCCTAAAGATCCTAGTTTAGTTTATGTTCCCCAACTTTGACCTAGTGTAGTTTGTGTCCCCTTTTGCTTCAGGGGGACGTAAACTACACTTGCTCCGGAAATACTGTAGGTGAATAGAGTCAAGATTAACAATGTTAAAAATTAAAACACACTGCGAAGCTTTTCGAAGGGAACACCCTTCTTCATTCGGGCGAAGCATCTAAAAGAAAAGAAAAGTGCGTAAAGCTATTGAAACATCGTGCATCTGGATATGGAAACCGTTCCAGAACGCCACACAAAGACGACTCTTTTGAAAGACAAAAATTAGTTAACCCTTTACCGCACTGTGCGTCGAATACGTAACGTTTGAAATACACGCATTTAGACTCAACCCTACGCAAAATTTTCAACCATAAAGGGTTAAAATGTCTGAACGGTACGACCCATTTTTTACATTAAAATTATCAATATTTTTTATTAAATAAAATTCGATTCACTCTCCTTTGTCATTATTATCAACATTTAAAAGATTATTAGAGTTATTAATTCAATGTTATGATTGTTCTCAAGGCGGTGTTTACGCACTGTATAATTATATTATCAACAGTATTGAGACTATATTTGTGTTGATACGACATTTGAAGTCAATAATTCCATCTATGTAACATTTATTACCGTCTTTACAATGGATCTCATAAGCCCCTGAATTAGAACAACGGCCTTGTGGTTGATTATTATGTAAGAAACCACGGGTGTTATAGGGCACCTTGGAAACTAAATTAATACCCTGAGGAAGACAGTCGCGTAAACATTCAGAATTAAAAGGGATAACTAAAGTGACCTTCAAATTTTTAACAGAACGAATGTTAAGTTAAGAAAAGTTTTTTACAGCTAAGTTTTTTATAGATTTAAAATGCTTTTTCAATGAAATTGTAAAAAATACCCCAATTTTTTAAAAGACCGATTTAAGTAGTCCAACTCAGCATCTCAATACGAGGGATACAGATTCTAAGGGCCCTCTGAAACAAACCAACAAGAATTTCTTTCTTGGTTGAGGAGCGCTGAGAGGAAAGCCAATGCACGTATGAATTGAAATGAGTAGTAGCCTTCCTAAAGAACAATAAATTCACGTTTGTTATTGGAGGACCAAATAATATGAACGTCAAGAAAGGAATTTTTTTTTTTTAAATTTTGTTCAACCTCAACAGCAAATTTCATAAAGAGCAAAATTATTATTAAGTCCAATTAGGATAACATCTTAAGCCATCATTTTAACGAAAAGAGAAGCTGTCGAAAGTGATAAACGAATGAGATAAGCAAAGGTTAATCAGTTTAATAAATAAAGGAAGAGTCAAACTGAGTATCATTTTCATTGAAATAACCTTCATGAAATGTCAAGGTTGCCTCAACCGCCGTGACTTTTGTAAAAAGCGAAATGACGTCACAACTAATCATTTTTTTACATATTTACAAAATCAATTTTAATAACTTTATTGATAAAATCAATTAAATTCTTTATCCTCTTTAATTGCCTTTATTTCTAATCTTGATTTTATTTATTGCCTTGTGGGGATTTTAACTCTTTGAAGCATAGTGGGATATCTGATATACCACCTTTTTTGTATCATTTTGGTGCATGGTAGGTTAATCAGTAGAAGAACATTCCGCGCAAGATGAGGAGGGAGAACGAACAAATGAAAAAATGAGGAATGTTCTTCTATACAAGCGTCGTTCTTTACGTTAATTATACTGCGTGTTGTTTGCAGTTGAAATGTGTATATATATGTGCGGCATGCGGGAGGTGCCCCTTTGGGGGCATTGGTTTCTGCGCGTATGTAGAAGAATTACGACTTCTGATCGAGTGAGGCCCATGGTGTAGTGGTTATCATATCTGACCGGCAATCGGAAGATCCCGGGTTCGATTCCCGGGTGGTTACCTCATTTTTTTTCATTTGTTCGTTCTCCCTCCTCATCTTGCGCGGTATGTTCTTCTATACAAGCGTCGTTCTTTACGATATATATATATATATATATATATATATATATATATATACAGGGTGTCCCATAAGTCCGGTCTCAGAAAAATTTAATTTGACAAATTTTCCTATGAGACCGGACTTATGGGACACCATATATATATATATATATATATATATATAATGACATGGTACAAACAAAAGAAATTAAGGAGATATACTGTATACTGTATTTAACGCCATACAAGAGAAATTTGTTTAGCTCACGAAAAAATGCATAACATAGAAAATTGTTATGCTGTTTCTCGCATATGAAAATGCTTTCATTACGGTCCGCTTAAAATGGGGAACGTGTTACCTTAATATTTACTCAGTACATCAACTGTCGCCATATATATATATATATATATATATATATATCCTTGGTTAACCTTGGTTTTACATCCGCCCGAATTGTTTATTCTGACGAAGGTCAAGCTTGTCACTCCACCTTGGGCCAACAGTTTAACCCTTTAAGGACGAAAGGTGCAAATTGCTAACGTTTCAAATACACGCATTTATAACAACCCTACAAAAAATTTAGGACTTAAAGGGTTAACGTGGAATCCGAACCACGCCCCCACCAGCAACCCAGCGTCTTAACTACTAGGCTACCCAGGATACTTATTTATTTACCAACCAATATTTTTATTGTGTGGAAGGATGAACAGCTGGGTTTTGCTGCGCGCCGCCTGCCGTCACCGGGTCTCGATCCCGGGGCCGATGGATTAGTAGTCAGCGACGCTAACCACTACACCACCGAGGTGTAATATATATATATATATATATTATATATATATATATATATATTTAAAAAATTAACTTCATGTAAGATAATCTAAAAATCCAAATATATTATAGCATAACGATCAGCGTTGAAAGCTCGCATTGAATACGATGACCATAACCTGACCAAAATAAATACGAAAGAATTTACATCAAAAGTAACCGTGCCCTCCATCACATTAAAGAGCGATATCGGCGCCATTTCTCCTAAGTTTTTCACTTCAAATTTTTTTTTACAAACATTTAAAAAAATTAGGTACGTTTACATTATTTTATTATTTTTTTTTCATATAAAAATGACACCCCTAAAAAAAGATTAATTCACATTCATTCTCATTCCTATTCTCATTCGCGGTCCGAAAATGGTAATATTCGAAATGGAAATTTCCAAAATTAGGAAAGGACATAAAAATGATGGCTGCAACCAACACAACTACATGCCCTCGGGGTATTTTCTATATATAAAAAAAATTTACAAATATTACATTTACATTAATTTCTAATGTAATTTCTTTCTAAATCAGCGGTTCTTAACCTGGGGGTAATTACCCCCCCATGGGGGGTAAGTTTGTCTTTTTCAGGGGGTAACAGGCTGGGGGGAAATTTTCAAGATTTTGGGTATTATTAAATAAACCATTCCTCAGAATAAATCTTTTGTCGTTTTTTTTTTACCATTTTTTGTGATGGGGTAATCCTACTTTCCCTGGATAGCTCTGGGGGTAATCCTACTTTCCCTGGATAGCTCTAGGGGTAACACTGATAAAAGAGTTAAGAACCATTGTTCTAAATGGATCGACTTGAAAATTGACTCCTTTAAGATTCCCACTTTTGGATATCTTATTCTTGGCCGAAGATCAGAAGATTCTCTGAACAAAAAATATCGAATATCTATTCTGTAAGACGAATTTATTGCTTAGTGTATAATTTGGTTGATTTAGTCTATACTGTCTTGTTTTTCTTTATTTTTACCCCCATTTCGAAAGTATATAAATTATAAGTAAGTAATTTATCTCAATAAATTCAAATTTAACGAGATATAAATTATTCCGAACACGTTTAAAAAAGTTACGCCTCTAATAAAACCTCAATTTCTTTCAAATTCGATATATATATACTGTATATATATATATATATATATATACAGGGTGTTTGAAAACTTTCTGTACAAATTGTAATGGGGGATAGGCAACACCAAGACAAACCCTTTTCTATAAGTGTATAATGTGTCCGCTGACGTCACCATTCGGCGCGAGAGGGAGGCGCCGCTGCAATTGGCTAAAAGGTGAAGTGGGCTAGACTCGCGCTTGCCGCGGGCATTCTTAAATCGGACGTAGTACGCGTAACATGGAGCGCTTCACGACTGCTGAGATGGCTGACATGCATATGGTGTATGGGGCTGCCAATGGAAACGGAAGAGCTGCTGTGAGGTTGTACCGACAGCGCTTCCCAAACAGACGTGTGCCAAACCACCAAACGTTTGCGCATTTGCATCGGCGACTGCGAGAAACTGGAACATTCCATGCAAACATGCATGACACTGGTCGGGAGAGAAACGTGCGCACTCCTGACATGGAAGAAGAAATCTCTACGGCGATTTGAGGACAATCCAAGCGCAAGCACGCGAGGTGTTGCACGTATCCTCGGTGTGAACCACGACCTGGTCTGGAGAGTGCTGCACGAGCAGCAGTTACATCCGTTTCATCGTCAGAGAGTCCAGGCATTACAACCTCGGGATTACCCTCTTCGTGTGGAATTCGCACGCTGGTTTCTGCAGCAGACAGCGGTGCAGCCTAATTTTCCGGCTTATGTGCTGTTCTCAGATGAGGCCTGTTTCACACGTGAGGGTGTGTTAACATGCACAATTCTCACGTGTGGGCGCACGCAAATCCACATGCTACACGGGTGCATGCTCATCAAGAACGGTTCGCCGTCAATGTTTGGGCGGGTATCGTCCATGGCAAGTTGCTGCTCGTGCAACACTCTCCAGACCAGGTCGTGGTTCACACCGAGGATACGTGCAACACCTCGCGTGCTTGCGCTTGGATTGTCCTCAAATCGCCGTAGGATTTCTTCTTCCATGTCAGGAGTGCGCACGTTTCTCTCCCGACCAGTGTCATGCATGTTTGCATGGAATGTTCCAGTTTCTCGCAGTCGCCGATGCAAATGCGCAAACGTTTGGTGGTTTGGCACACGTCTGTTTGGGAAGCGCTGTCGGTACAACCTCACAGCAGCTCTTCCGTTTCCATTGGCAGCCCCATACACCATATGCATGTCAGCCATCTCAGCAGTCGTGAAGCGCTCCATGTTACGCGTACTACGTCCGATTTAAGAATGCCCGCGGCAAGCGCGAGTCTAGCCCACTTCACCTTTTAGCCAATTGCAGCGGCGCCCTCTCGCGCCGAATGGTGACGTCAGCGGACATACACTTATAGACGAAAAGGGTTTGTCTTGGTGTTGCCTATCCCCCATTACAATTTGTACAGAAAGTTTTCACACACCCTGTATAGTTAGTTAGTTAGTTAGTTAGAAGTTCATCAATGAATTTACCATTAAAATTATATCACCTCCTCTAAAACTTATTTAAGGTCGTAAAAAATTTTAATAATAAAAACCAGAAAAAAAAAAAATTCAACGACCAGAAAAGCTTAGAATAAACGAACGAACCTAATTAAAAAAGAGAATCAATGAATTAGTTCGTAAAATAAACAAATATATAAATGTATAAACGAACACGACGAAAAACAGACATAACAATATATATATATATATATATATATACACGGTGTTTAACTTCCACAATAATGAGGGAACTGAACTGGCACCGGAAGAAGGAAAAATAGAGTAGACATGAGTACTTCTCATTTACGATAATGACTTACGTTATGCGAACTGTTGCAATTCATCTGGTTTTTTTTTTTGGTTTTTTTGACTCACTGTATTAGTTTAGCAATTAAGATTCATGTCCTGAATTAGTGGAGAGATGACGGTAATTATTATTCATCTACGCCCGGCGACTGCGAACAAATATTTTGCGACATTTAGATTCCAATTTTTTTGTTAGTACCATTGTTTTAAAAATGACTGTTTTTAATACTCTAATCGTTGTTCGGGTTATGCCTTCATGACTTACAATATATATATTCAGAATATATGAAGGAGAGAGAGAGAGAGAGAGAGAGAGAGAGAGAGAGAGAGAGAGAGAGAGAGAGTGTTACAAGGACAAAAGGAAACCTCAAAAAACTTTCGGTCCAATCAGGGAGGTTCCTGTTATTAAAACTGTTCATTTTTCAACTATTCTTGCAATAGTAGAAAAATAGATAGAAAAGCATAAGGCTCTCTCCCCACCCTCCGCTCCCTTCTCGCCAAAGGCGGGTACGGAAAAAGGTTGAAAAACACCTTGACCCTGGAAAAGTAGCAAAAGAAATGTTGCAGGAAAGAGGAGACTATATAAACTAGCTCTACAATTACGCTATGCATATATAGAGATCGTACAATAGATAGCACCGCTGTATAACCTAACCAATAAATATACTCGTGCCGATCGCACATCAGCCACTTGGTATCGTCACAGAAACGTCAAACATATGGTTTTGATTTTATGCAAAATATTTACAGTTTTACTTACCCATTGCAAAAACGCAACTCCACCTCACCAAACCCATGTCATGCATATTTTTTAGGTTTTTCCTTGTTCGTTATGAAATTATGTTTCTACAAAATATTTTTCTACTCTGTTCTGAGATATATTAACAAGGCATGCAAGTGTGTGAGCGTGTTTTCTGTAATTGGATGTCTGTCGTGTGTATGTCTGCCAATTCTTTGAATGTCGCCGTTTCAACTTGGGTCTCCCGCCATGAAAGGTGATTACACAGCAAGTGATATATTTAGTTGTTCATTCTTCGCGGTGTTGTGCCACCACGAGAGTACAGAAAATCTCTTCCCGGCGAAGAATATCAGTGGGCAGTCCCTGTATCAATCCCCGTGTACTTGTTCCTTATGAAAAATGGAAGTGTTTCATGGGTGGTCACCCATTGTTGCTACGGCTAATTCAAGCGTCTCCCACTTAGATAATTGATATCATTATTTCTTTGTTCTCTGCAAGAAACGGTTGTTTATGAGTTAAGTGATAGAAAAATGAGTTACTCGATGATTGATCATGCCATGTGCGACACAATCAACCAAAGACATCTCTCTAAACTCGGGGGTCGGAGAATTAAGTGTAGGAGGGGGTATTTAAAGAAGCTCCTACAGAGTTACGTTACAATACTATTTTCTTAAATTATATTTGAGGACAGTCTTAAACCCCTGCCCTGAGTGTATTCAGAACTTTGTCCAGCTCATTCATAAACATATTTACACTTTGGCTTGAAACAACTTCCGAGGGAAGTTGGTTCCAGATATTAACTATTTTATGGGAGAAGAAATTACCACAAATGGAGGTACTAAATGTTTTAAGTTCCAATTTAAAACCATTATTTCTTGTCGGATTGGAATTAAATGAGAATAATTTTCTGTAGTTTACCCTGTCTATTCCATTGAGCATCTTGAAAATTTGAATACGTTGACTGCGCAAAGAGAGAGAGAGAGAGAGAGAGAGAGAGAGAGAGAGAGAGAGAGAGAGAGAGAGCTACCGTACGTGAAAGTCAAACATATTAAGTGGTCTTCACATCCGTTCTCTCGTCTACATCCATTAAATGTATTTTACGATTTAACTAATTAAAATTAATTAATAATTACGTTACATCCAGAACCCCTAGTTCCCCACATTGAGGGGGATGGGGATGAATTCCGAAAGTAACATGAAACAGAACAATCACGGAGTAGGTGGCCGGCCCAACCCAAATCGCATGGACAGTGTGCAGTTCTTAACTACTTTCAATTAATAATTGATTAATTTTAATAATTAATAATTTTAACAATCATTACAGGTATGAAAATCACCTTTCGGTTCCTTCAGTTTTAGCGTCGCCTCTCGTTAAGGTACGACTGCCGCGCAGGACTTTTTTTGTAGAAAAAAAAGGTACCGGAACGCATATATTATAGAATGGCGAAATTAATAAAAATAGTATAAGTTATACTGTTTTTATTAATTTATTAATAAACTGAACACATCTCAGCCCTGAGTCGACTGGTATTAAAGTACCTAAAACGGAGTTATTACCAAATTCATTAAAAGATGCAGACGAAACGACGAAAGAAAGCGAGATACAAATCCCATGAGATACAAATATCATGAGATACAAATCTCATGAGATACAAATCCCATGAGCAAATATTAAAATTCATTTCATTTTAACCTTTTTCATGCTTGAATTATAAATTAGTTTTTGCAAAGTCGAGCGTAGAAAAAGCTTCTTAAAATTTAATGGTTCCAAATGGATCGAATGGGCATCATCAAAATGTTAAATCAGACATGCCAAAAGTAGTATATTAGAGGATATCATCAAATATATTTGTGTTTGTTTGTTTGTTTATTTCGTCATAAAAGATGATTTTTTTATATAAATTTCGTAACTGATTATAATTTTTTTTGTTTCTTTTTCATAGTCTTTGATTTGATAATAAGAGTAAAAAAATAATAACAGATGTATTGAATGAATATATTTAGAATCGTGTTGGTTTCCCCTTTTACATTATGTAAAGGCGACACACCGTTCTGGCATTCCATTGATGAGCTTTACCATTTGTTCTTCATGACAACCATTGAGGTGTCTATTTACTTTTGTCAAAGCTGCATTTATATATTAGGGTGTGACAGTTGCCCCAACTTTGTCCTACAATGCTGTTCAAAATTTTGGTGTTGCATATTGACATAAAAAATACCCACGTGCAATTGTTTGAAGATTCATGCATATTCGAGTGAGCACCAGCAATTGAAAAATAGCGATTTTGCTTATACAGCATACGCGCCTATATGAGATTACACAACTATCATAAGGGATATTAACACACATCATTTGCCTGTCTTAATTAAAAGCTGTTATCACTAACACAAAAAAGTTAATCATTCTTATTCTCTCATGGTACATTAAGGGGTTTTATCATATATTCACAAGGTATTATTTCTCTAGAGCAAGAAACCATGATTTCTGTTCGGAAACAGATGATCGTTTGCGCTGATTAGGAATGCAGAGTCTGTCATTTTCAACTACTTGAAGGACTTCTTGAAAGCGCTCCTCATCCCTGGCAACATTAAGAAAGTCATGGCAAAGTTTTACACCACGCTCTGCAGCCTCATTGACGACTTGAAGCTTGTCCACAACCCGTTTCATGTTCAGGTAGTTGTCATGATCCGCCCATTCACTGGCTGGACTGTGGAGAAACTGATAGGGCATGCCTAAAATGGTGAAGAACCGGCTTGAGTCAGGCCCAATTAGGTCCACCAGGGCAGTGCCACTTTCTGGGACGGGGGGAAGATATGGCTTTCCATAGCCCCCATGATTGAGCCCCACTCTCTTAGTAACTTCAGTGCCTTCATGGCAAAGACGGGCCTTCCTCATCTCCTCTTTTGTCCTTTCTTGTACTTGGGATGAGAACAAAGCCAGTGGGGCCAACTCCTCAGTTAGGTACCAAGTGTGTCTACTGAGTGCCACACGTGCTTTGTCAACTATTGTGGCGTCATATGGGGCAAATTCAGCCAAGGTTTCGACCAAATTCAAGTCATTCAGTGGCGCACTTGCTGGAACGGGGCAAACAATCCACCATGGGACATAAACAGCGACTGTGAACACAGCAAACCGTTCTAACTTGCTGATTTGACTTTGTCACAACCTCGGCTTTGGGAAACTGCTCTTTGATCTGGCCTGACAAAAGAACAATCTTGAGGATATAGAGCAGTTTCGCCATCCACCTTGCTTTGTGAAGTGCGCCGGGGTAGACCATTGTGAAGTTCACTTGCTCGGATCCTTTAGTTACAAGCAGCAGACAAAGCTCTACCAGCTCCTTGTAGTCGCCACGTGTAAATGGTTGGGCTAGAGATTCACGGAAGAAGTCAGCCATCTCCTGCTGGCGCTCCTCAAACACTCCAGGCATTGCGGGTAGTAGTATTTCTTTTTTTCATTGTACGCCAGTTGAGAGAAATGGTTCTTGAACCTAGAATGGAATTATTGGGATTATTGTATTTCGTACTAATCTATAATATTGTTTTAGGGGTATTAAGATTGATATGATCGATCATTTGCTTGGTGTTAGTATATTTTATAAGTCTAATAAAAGAAATTCCACTAAATTTGTTCATTAGATAATAATATTCCTTGTTATTTTGTAAAGCTTATGACTCACCTCTGGAAAACCATTATGTTTGGACTTGAAGAGCCCTCCACTTTCAAGCAATCCCAGCAAACACCTAGGATGACTTCGCCCACATGCCTGTGACAGGCGCACCAGAATACGGCACGCTCTAATTCCTTTTGGAGGGAGATGCAAGCAGTTGTTTTTTGTCCTGAAAAAAAATTTAATTGTAGTTTAAGGCCACCATTTCAGGTACGTGCTTTTTGCAGATTTCTGTTAAATCATTCACTGTATTTTGGTATTAATGTCGTGATAAATTCACGCTGATGTTTGAAATAGGTTTACCTGTATTGGATGAAGTTGTGTCGAAAACCATACCAACGACATTCTGTTCACACACCCAATCGACCAGAAGTTGTTTGGTTGCTGTTGATATCAAGTCTCCTTGAACCAGGCCAGCTTTTTGAGTCAAATGCGGAAGAGGTGGGACTCCAAGAAGCTTTGTGCCATTGACACCAGACACAAGAATGGGCAGGCAGTCATCAGTGCCTTTGGAATCCAGCGTGTCCATAAGTTTACCATCCCAGTGCACTAGTACTTTGTCTGATGGTTGCCATTCATCCATGATTTTTAAACTTATTTCTGACACGATGGAAGCTCGGTATCGGTGGGCCGTCCTTGCATTTAGACAGCTTTGATGTATCTCCACCACATGCAGATACAAGGGAGTACACAATTGCACTCAGCTGGGTCGGTGAGATGTTGTTTCGAACACTGCATGAAACAAGTTCTGCTGACTTCAGAATATCATGGGGCACAAAAATTGAAACTCCCTCTTTCACTGTTCTCCGATGTTTTCTCTTTGGTTCAGCAGTGCTGGCCTCATCAATGTCATCGTCCTCATCAAAGCTAATAGGTGAATCAATATCAGCCTGTACATTCTCAGCATGATCACATTGCTCTCTCTCTTGTCGCTTCTCTTCTCGCATCTGCCTTTTCTGTCGCTTCTGAACCTTTTCTGTGAGTACTTTGTTTACCCCAGAGTAGGTAGCTACTCTGTCACTTAGCATGCTTTTCATAAAGAGTATGACAGTATCGATGGCATCTTGTTTGGCCTGAGTTTTCCCCTTTTTTGCAGCCACCATGTCTTTCAACACTGTGTTCTTATAAAATTTCATCGTCAGGCTCAATTCTGATTTAAACTTCATAATTCCAGGATCATCAGCCCGTCTTCTATCCTCATTCTTTTTCATAAGCATCATGTAGTCTTTGTCATAGTAAGTTTTAATCACTCGGCCAATATTGTTCCTGCCTGTAATGGTCGGGACATTTGCCTTCTGGTAATGCAAAAGCACATTGTCAATGGTGGCAGATAAAGCCTGGTCCCAATGCATATCCCGAAGGTTTGCTAACAGACATAGTAAGACCTGCCTATTAGTTGGCAGTTTGCAGCCCTTTATTTCCTTTTCTTCTTCTCGGGGTACGGTGCCCAATAACATTCTGACATTCTCATCATCTTGCCGTGTATCCATGATTAAATTCTCTATTCACATCATCAAATCACTGTCAAGGGAAAAGAAAAGACCATCATTAAAATTAAATGCAATAAAATAATATGTGGAAAATTTGTGGGTCAGCGTTCCAGACCCAGAAATGAAAATCTGATAAAATGTGCTATTTTCACACTTATTTATGAAGCTCATAAGCTGAAATAGCAATACTTGCTGGTACGACGGTGCTAGCTCAAACATGCACCGATCTCCAAGAAAATTTACAGGGGTGTTTCCTAGATAAATACACAACACTAAAACTTTGAACAGCATTGTAGGACCATTTTTTGATTTTTGGAGGGCAACGGTCACACCCTAATATATATATATATATATATATATTATAATATATATATACACACCTTTCAACCTTTCAAATGTTCTGTGCGATAATTCCTCATTTCACGAAGGTCAAGCTTGTCCAGTAAAGCCTAAAGGTTAAGGGTCAAATTAAATAAATACTAATCCAATTTCACAATTATTTATGTTAAAATTATGGTAACAAAAAAAAAATTGTAAAAATGTTTTTATAAATAATTTTATGAGTAAACGTTATTAATATCAGTAATATATACTCGTGTGTGTGTGTATATATATAACTATATACACTCACTTTTAAGTACAAATCATGAGAATAATTGGTACATATTTTCTGCTATTATTATTATTATTATTATTATTATTACAAATATACACATTTCGTTTATTAGTAAAAATCATGAAATTTGTTTCACTGGTATTTAAGAAGAGTTTATTGGTGGTCAACCATTTCATTATTACATTGATAAATTCTGATTTAAATATATTCTTAGCTGAATTAACATCTTTTCAAGAAAAAGACACGCTTGTATCATCTGCAAATATTATGAAGTTAAGTATATCAGATGAACGTGGAAGGTCATTTATATATAATGATAAAAATAAGAATGGACCCAAGAGTGAGCCCTGTGGTACACCATGTTTGACAAAAATAATAATATGTTTGACAAAATAATATTTATTGGACAAATAACTTTCAAACCAATCACTCATTGCTCCTCTGGAGCCGTAACAATATAATCTAAGTAGAATATTATGATGTATTAGGTCAAAAGCCTCGCTCAAACCCATAAATATTGATATCATTATTTCTTTGTTCTCTGCAAGAAACGGTTGTTGGGTTAAACAATATTTTCTGATCAGAGTCAAATAATTAACCAAATTTAATGAGAAGAAGGAAACATAATCGAATTTTCGCTTTATTTTCTCGAGAGAAAAATACAAATTGGCTTTTATTGTCTTTCTTTTGTTATATAGAGAAAAAATTGGAGTTAAAAGTGGTTGTTTTAGGCGTATCTTCACTCTTGAGAGCAAATCAATTCCCCATTCAGTTATATGACCTTACTGATCTCGTACATGGAACCGGGTCTCCCTCCATTTGGGATATAACTTAAAAAACTTCCTGTTTTCGCGCTTAATGAATTTAACAAACAAACAAACAAAAAAAGTTATAAACAGAGCATACTGAAATTGTCAAAATTCAACAAGAGTTCATAATTAGTTAGAAAAACAACCTAGCCGGTAAAATAATTTGGTGCTGAATACACTGTAATTCCAATTGGTCAAGGTCAGGGTCAGGGTCAGGGTTAGGGTCAGGGTTAGGGTCAGGGAACTTCCATCTGAGAGTATACATCAGAGCTTTCCAAACTGTGTGTCGCGACACATTAGTGTGTCGCCAATACCTCCCAGGTGTGTCGCCAAATTTAGTTAATTATTTTCAATTTTTTTGTATTTTGAAAATTTTGATTTTTGTATCAACAAAATCGGCTACAAGATAAACCACCTACTGAAAAATTATCTGATATTTGATATTTGATAACAAAAATTAATTAGTGTGTCGCCAACGTGAAAAGTTTGGAAAGCTCTGGTATACATAAAGGAATGAATGGAATACTGAAAAACACACACACACACACACACACACACACACACACTACATTGTAAGCAGAGAAGTTCCATATGTCATGAAAATTTTAAAATGTTTGGTTCTTTTTACATATCAGAACAGATTAAGGGAAGGTTCTACTCAGAATTAGGTTCTAAATTGAAGACCGCAGAGACACTAACCAGGAACTTACTAGCTATATTTTTAACCCTATTTACTAAAGAGCTATACCAAAAAGAGAATCTAATACGATGAATTTTAGGAACCATTTATCACTAGTAACTAAAAAAGTTACAAAAAAGGGGGGGAGTTTCGGAATTCGATTCTTAAGTTTTTAAGAGCTTTCCTCTATTTTCACTGTACTGTACATCAATGTTTACTCCCAAAAACAAGATTATATACATTTTATGAATCATGAAAACAAGAGATACTTGGTGTGTGTGTGTGTGTATATTAGTGTTGAAAAATAATCGAAACTTTACAAACCGGTTTTTAATCGATCTGGTTTTTGTTTTTTTGAAAACCGGTTTTAACCGGTTATGACCGAAAAGTATAGTAATTTTTAAAAGCCACAATTGAAAGGTACTGACTTTAACTCTTAACAAGCATAGCTTATCGCCTATTTTTTGGTCAAAAGAATGCATATGAATAAGAAAATGACAACTTTGACATATTTTATTTTAGCCAAAATAATACATTATTCAAACAATTTAGATTTGAAATAATTTTTTAAAATAAAACATCTATACTTAGAAAGAAATAAACTTCTTTTTGTAAAAAAATTATAAAGAATAAAAATAAAATTTATCTCTATTTTGGAAAAAACATTGAAATAAAACTTTTTAATAAAAAAAACTTTACCTAGAAAACAGAAAATTGACTCTTCGTGTAAGAAAAAATATAAAAATTAATTTAGATTTTATCCCTATTTTGGAAATGACATCTTAAGAAACAAAGGGCATTAAGGGTCTTATACTGCGAATAGGGCTTTAGTTAGGCTGACCATATTTCCTTGAGACAAAAACGGGACATTGGGATGGCAAAAAAGGGACGGGGTTATGTAATATTCTGTATTCATGAAAAAGTAAGTACATAAACCGGGACAAAATTGACATTTTTATTAAAACGACGGGACGGCCAGGAAATATAAAACAAACGGTACTGTCCCGTTCAAAACGGTACGTATGATCAGCCTAGCTTTAGTCGACTGACTCTACACTACAGCCTACATGATGAGACAAACTGAAGATCGAGTTGCCAGATGGGCAAAAATTATACTGAAGAGCAGTTGCCAGTTTGTCACAATTTAACTTAATAGGTAATGTATTCGAAGTTATTTTTTGTGCGCTATAGCGCGTAGCTACATTCGCGCAAGTTTGAGCCAAATAAAAATCAATCGATAAAACCGGTTTTTTCTTTCAGGTTTTCGATTTTTAGGGAAATTTTAGGTACTTGTGGGTTATCTGTCGCCGCTTTTTAATATACCTATTGGTTATCTGTTTCCACTTTTTGCTTGTGGGTCATTTATTTTTTAGTTAGGTTAGGTTAGGTTAGGTTAGTGTGTGGTTAGGTTAGGTTAGGTTAGGTTAGGTTAGGTTAGCCAACCTAGAGCAAACCAAGATCGGCGGCGAAGGAATAGTGGTTGAGATCGATGAGAGCCTGTTCACGAGGCGTAAAACCAATGCCGGACGCATTTTACCACAACAATGGATGTTCGGAGGAATTTGCCGTGAAACAAACGACTGCTTCATCGTTCAAGTTCCCAACCGCTCTGCTGCAACTCTCTTGGCTGCCATTGTGGAAAACATCGCCGAAGGTTCCATTATCTACTCCGACAGCTGGCGAGGATATAAGACCACCGACCTC
Source organism: Bathynomus jamesi (assembly GCA_023014485.1). Lineage (NCBI taxonomy): Eukaryota > Metazoa > Arthropoda > Malacostraca > Isopoda > Cirolanidae > Bathynomus > Bathynomus jamesi. Next base: position 362,343 of record JAJOZX010001146.1, on the reverse strand, counting down.
CAGGAGGCTGGCTTCCAACATTTCAAGGTTAATCATCGATACAATTTCGTTGATGCAGATACCGGAGTCCACACTCAAAATATCGAACGCTTGTGGGGATCAGCAAAGTGCCGGACGCATTTTACCACAACAATGGATGTTCGGAGGAATTTGCCGTGAAACAAACGACTGCTTCATCGTTCAAGTTCCCAACCGCTCTGCTGCAACTCTCTTGGCTGCCATTGTGGAAAACATCGCCGAAGGTTCCATTATCTACTCCGACAGCTGGCGAGGATATAAGACCACCGACCTCCAGGAGGCTGGCTTCCAACATTTCAAGGTTAATCATCGATACAATTTCGTTGATGCAGATACCGGAGTCCACACTCAAAATATCGAACGCTTGTGGGGATCAGCAAAGTGGAGGAACAAGCGTCACCGAGGAACGGCCCGACACCATCTTAAGACCTACCTGGCCGAGTTCATGTGGAGGAGCAAGCTACCCGCTAGTGTCGACCCATTCGACGGCATCCTGGAGGCCATCGCCGCGTTCATGCCACCCGAATAATATGATTAATGTTTGTTATTTTGAGAAATAAAAATAATTTAAGAAAAAAATAGTATATTTTTGTAAAAATGGCAACATGATAACACACATCTGTATTTGTGAAAAAGTTGGAAAATTAAATTAAAAAGTGGCGACAGATAACCCACAAGTACCAAATTGGTAACCCACAAGTACCAAATTTTACAAACCGGTTGAAAACCGGTTTTTACAAACCGGTTTTCAACACTAGTGTGTATATATATATATGTATATATATATATATATATATATATATATGATGAATAAAACCACGAAGGGAAAAGAAACACAAAGTGGTGCTCAAGCGCTTTCGTCTAATGACATCCTCAGGAACACAGTGTTCCTGAGGATGTCATTAGACGAAAGCGCTTGAGCACCACTTTGTGTTTCTTTTCCCTTCGTGGTTTTATTCATCATAAATATTTTTCACGTGTCACTTTCGTGAAATAATTTTTCATATATATATATAATATATATAATACACTCATATTAAACATGTAAACTTAATTTGAAATAACCCCGTAGGAAAAAGTGAAATATCCACTCCGAGTACTTTTGAGTTTATTCCAACTCTTTTTTCATTTTTCCCTGTGGGTTATTAATATATATATATATATATATATATATATATATATATATATATATATATATATATATATATATATGGATTTGGAGAAAACGATGTAAATATAAAATTATGCACAAGTTATATATATATATATATATATATATATTAATAGCCCTCAGGGAAAAATGAAAAAAGAGTTGGGATAAACTCAAAAGTACTCGGAGTGGATATTTCACTTTTTCCTACGGGGTTATTTCAAATTAAGTTTACATGTTTAATATGAGTATATAAATATATATATATATATATATATATATATATATATATATATATAAGGACGCCGAAAGAAACTTTCCTCCTCAACAGTATGTATAATTTATACTGTTTTCAATGAATCTCTATTTATAGTCGCTGCGGATTCGGGAAATTATTTCTCTCACTTTTCTGTTATATTTCTTCGTAAATTGTACGTTAAAAAAATGGTTAAAAAAAAAAAAAAAAAAAAAGTTGCTTATTCTTTTCTCATCGAAATTATACAAAAATCGAATCAAATTCCGCAAAATCTATTCATGAGGGAAGAAAAAGTTTACTAAAAAAAGAAAAAAAGAAAAAGAAAATATATACAAAAAACAATTTCCTTCTTTAACGTCTCGAATAAAAAATAAACTTTTGAATTAAAGTAAATTAATTAATTAATTAATTAAATTAATTAATTGCTACAACCAATAAAATGCATTGCGATTCATCATTAGACGAATATTTTATTTTTTTAGTTTTGAAATTTGAGAAAAAATTATTAAAATCGCAAAACAAAGTTAAAAAAACAAAGTGACTTTCCATTCAATTCGAAAATAATATCCGCGAGATATCCAGTTATATATATATATATATATATATATATATATATATATATATATATATATATATATATATATACAGGGTGGGCGGAAAGTAGCTCCCTAATTTAAATTACATATAAATTATGTATAAATTGTGATTGTATTGTTATATTGTTATGGTGTGTTCTCTAAAGTGGTACAATTGTAACGGTAATCTTTTTTTCTCTAAAGTTTTCTCTAAAGTGGTACAATTGTAACGTTCATTTTTTTTTTTCATTTCAGATTGAAGGGTAACATGGCTGAGCGTTTAACACTGCAGGAGCGTGCCCAGTTGGCGGCACGGTACGAAGTTTGGCAATCTGTCGTTCGAGTTCAAAGATGGTGGCGGGCCATTCACGGACCACGTGCCCAAGTGGACCCGAAAACAATCAAGAACTGCCACTCGAAGCTCATGACCACGGGGTCTGTGGCAGATGTTCGAAGATGTGGTCGCCCTTCGACATCCAGGGCCCAGGAGACGGTGCAGGCAGTTCAGGAAATGTTCACACGGAGTCCACGAAAGTCAACTCGCCAGGCAGCTCGGGAAAGTGGACTCTCCCGCTACTCAGTGCGAACTGTGCTGAAGAAGGAGCTGAACTGGCGTTGGATGGGTCGTCGTGGTCCACATCAATGGCCAGCCAGGAGCCCCGACTTGACACCGTGCGACTTCTTTCTTTGGGGGTGGGTAAAGGAAGAAGTCTACCGCACCAAACCGAGGACATTGGAAGAACTGGAGGACCGAATTCGGGAAGTCATGTCCTCCATCCCGCCGGAGTTCCTGCTAAAGTCAGTGGACGCCATTCCTGGGCGGCTCCAGAAGCTGGTGGAAAGAGTTGGAGCCCACATTGAATTTTAGAGAAAACCTACCATGTATGCCTACCTTTTCATATTATTTCTTCTGAAATAAATGGATAATATACGTATTTTTTTACCAATCCAAAATAGGGAGCTACTTTCCGCCCACCCTGTATATATATATATATATATATATATATATATATATATATATATATACCGGGTGTCCGAGAATTATCTGTACAATTTTTGGCTGTTATTAAAAGTCAACCATGAAGTGTAAAAATTCCAGTTTTGTCCCATTTTACAGAGAAACTCATTAAGTTTTTTCTGATAACAAGTTTTGACAAGTTTTTTCTTTTTTGTACGCGGATGACAGACATTGATGATTTAAAAGCAAGAATCACAGCTGCTATTGAGCGAATTGAAGTGGATATGCTGCAGCGTACATGGCAACATTTGGAGTATCGATTAGATGTTTTGCAAATCACAAATGGTGCACATATCGAATGTTTATAACAACGTTACTTTAATAAAAGAAACTTTTGAAAATACAGATTCTAAATAATCTTGTTTAAGAATTTTACGTGTGTTATCAAGAATTTTATTAAAAGATGAAATTGTACAGATAATTTTCGGACACACTAGAATTTCTAAAAAACTTGTCAAAATTTGGTATCAGAAAAAACTTAATGAGATTCTCTGTAAAATGGGACAACACTGGACTTTCTACACTTCATGGTTGACTTTTAATAACAGCCACAACTTGTACAGATAATTCTCGGACACCTTGTACCTATATATATATATATATATATATATATATATATATATATATATATATATATCAGTGGCGATTTCTTAATGAATGCAACGCATGCAATGAATGCATGCGTTAAATATGTTCTCTTTTCAGATCTAAGTAAGGATTATAATTGACAAAAATAATTTTCAGAAACTAAAAATAGGCTAAGGCTTCAATCACGCATGTACTGGCTATTGGGCGGTGTAAACAAAATTATGTCTTATTTCATTAGACAATTAAGAACATTTTTCTGTACACAGATCGAAATACTTGTAGCTAAAGCATTTACTAATTCAGTCTGGGTACAGAAAAATGTTCTTAATTGTCTAGTGAAATAAGACATGATTTTGTTTACACCGCCTTGCCTTGGGCAATTTTTTAAAGAGACTTCTCACTATCCATAAGATATTTTTTTTGAGCCTCATAGCTAAATTCAAAAGGCAATATGTTTTAAAATATGCTTAGAAAATTTACTTAATATTTTTACTAAAAATAATTAAAAAGCTTTGTTCTGATTTTTTTTAATTAATGAAAATAATACGGCATGCATTCAGTTTTATAGGTGCATTCACCAAAAAGTAACATCTGGCAATTCTGACAAGGCTTCTTTCCAGTACCACAGCCGCAAGCTTCACTTGTGTTCGGTGTTCCCTTAAATAAATTATAGCATTGTAGTGCCCATAATGACTGACGATGTGTTTAATCAATTGAAGACTAGAAGATTTTACTCACTCTCTTTTGATGAGAAAAAGCGCATATTGAATAATGGCAGACCGATTCCACATTTGAATTTAAGCAAAGAAAATAAAGGCTTCACTAGGAAATTTAATCCTAAGCTGTATGATGATGTTCCCTGGTTATGTGGAAATATTTCAAATAACAAATTGTACTGTTGGTCGTGTTTCCTATTTTCAAGAGATAACTCTGTGTGGAATTCTGTTAGTCGTGGATACGACGATTTAAACAATTTACATACTGCAATTTCTCGCCATGAAAAATCTCTTGCTCACATAAATGCATTTGTTGATCTTAAAACATTTGGAAAGTCAGAAAGAATTGATTTAATACTCGACAAGCAGAAATCAGTTGCCATTTCCAGACATAACGAAGAAGTTAATAAGAATCGAGAAATTTTGAAACGTTTGATTAGGATAACATGTTTTTTAGGTATGCCAGAATTAGCATTTCGCGGTCACAATGAAGAAGAAAACGCTGACAATAGGGGTAACTATATTGAATTGGTATTTTGTATGGGAGAATTCGATGAAAAGCTTCAAAACCATTTAAAAACTGCGACTGTTTTTAAGGGAACATCATCTGCTATTCAGAATGACATAATTCAATCTATTAGTGCAGTTATGTAGAACAAATAAAACGTGAGCTTATCGACTGCATGTATGTGGCGATTTTATTAGATGAAACATCTGATGTCAGCTGTTTTTCTCAACTCTCTACTGTTGTTCGTTATGTTAATAAACATGGAGAGATTTGTGAACGATTTATAAAATTCAATGACGTCAGCAATGATAGAAGTGCAGGAGCGATTTCTGATTTATCTATAAGGCAACTAGGTGAACTGGGCTGTTTGAAAAAATTAGTTGCTCAAACCTACGACGGTGCTGCTGTTATGGGGAGCGATCTTAATGGAGTACAAACAAAGATTAGAGAAACTGTACCAGAGGCTATTTTTCTTCACTGCTACGCCCATAAACTTAACCTTGTTTTATCCCAAGCTGTCGCTGAAATTTCCGAATGTAATCATTTTTTTTCAGTATTAGGAAGTTTGTCATCATTTTTCAGCAGTTCAACTAAGCGAACTTCAATGCTTGACAAAGTTGTTGGAAAGCGTTTCCCTAAACTGGCTCCAACGCGGTGGAACTATTCATCTCGTCTAGTTGAAAGAGTTAAGGAAAATAAAGAAGATATAATAGATCTTTTAAAAAGCATTCTTGAAAGAAATTTGATGAAAAAACAAAAAATAGTGCACGCGGATTGCTTGCTGGTATCGATACTTTCGATTTTAATTTTTTATTAGAAGTATTTTCTTCAATTTTTCCTTTTACTGAATATCTATTTAATGTGCTGCAAACAAAATCTATGGATATTGCGTATAGCTCAATCACCGTTGAAAGCACTATGAAAAAAATCAAACAAATAAGGGATACAAAATTTGCAGATATGTGGGACTTGATAACAGAAAGATGTGGTGAACCTGTATGTAAAAGGAAACAGAGTCTTTCTCTACAAGAGAAGTATAGTCAACTATTTCATGAAATATTCGATAATATACTTCTTCAAATGAAAGAGCGTTTCAGTTCAATGGAAAAATTGGAATTCATTGAGCTTTTAGATTGCAAAAAATTTGAGTTCTATGATGTTACTTTCCCAGAGAGAGCTTTTGAATCTTTGAAAAGAAGCTACAATTCATTTTTTGAGTTTCCTCGTCTCCGTTCTGAATTGTGTTTTATATTCGCACAAATCTTTTGCCAAAAAGAATGTTGCTGAGCTCCTAAAATATCTACTGGAAAGCGAAATGCACAAAGGTCTTAAGGAAATATATAAATTGACGAATTTGATTCTAACTATACCAATATCGACAGCAAGTGTTGAGCGATCATTTTCTGCGCTTAAAAAAATTAAAAGTTATTTACGGAGTTCCCAAAGTGAAGAAAGGCTATCTAATCTTGCCTTAATTTCAATTGAAAAAAATTTCATCAAGAAGCTTATGGAGAATCGAGAGTACTTTTACAATTTGGTCATCGAAGAATTTTGCAGGAAAACTAGGAGAGCAGAATTTCAATTCAAATAATGCTTCACAATTATTTAAGGTAAATTTTAAATTTGTATCTTTTTCTTTAGATCAATTCGGTAACTACTATATATAAATATGTCTAATTTTTTGTTCGCATATTTAAGCCTAACATTAAATGAACTTTCCTTCAAAGAGGTCCCCAAAAGTTTGTAAAACACCTTTAACTTGCTAAGTTCTATGTAAACAATATGCAAAGTTTGGGCAAGAGGGTTAGGCGGATGTTTTTCTTCCATTCCATAACATTGCATGCCTGAACAAAAATGTCACGAGTCGCCACTGATATATATATATATATATATATATATATATATGCATATAACTGCAATGACCGCGCAGTATATAAATGAATAGAAACGACATAAGTGTTAAGGAACGTTTCTGCACACGAGGAGGAGAGATAACGAATAATGAAAAATGAGGCGAACCGCCCGGGAATCGAACCCAGGGCCTTCCAATTGCCGGTTGGACTCTACCATTATGCTACGGACCTCACTCAATCACAAATCGAAATTCTCCCACATAGGGCAGAAACCAATGCCCTGAGAGGGCACCCTCGCAAATCGTGAATATGCGCATATAACTGCAATGACCGCGCAGTATATAAATGAATAGAAACGACATAAGTGTTAAGGAACGTTTCTGCACACGAGGAGGAGAGATAACGAATAATGAAAAATGAGGCGAACCGCCCGGGAATCGAACCCAGGGCCTTCCAATTGCCGGTTGGATGCTCTACCATTATGCTACGGACCTCACTCAATCACAAATCGAAATTCTCCCACATAGGGCAGAAACCAATGCCCTGAGAGGGCACCCTCGCAAATCGTGAATATGCGCATATAACTGCAATGACCGCGCAGTATATAAATGAATAGAAACGACATAAGTGTTAAGGAACGTTTCTGCACACGAGGAGGAGAGATAACGAATAATGAAAAATGAGGCGAACCGCCCGGGAATCGAACCCAGGGCCTTCCAATTGCCGGTTGGATGCTCTACCATTATGCTACGGACCTCACTCAATCACAAATCGAAATTCTCCCACATAGGGCAGAAACCAATGCCCTGAGAGGGCACCCTCGCAAATCGTGAATATGCGCATATAACTGCAATGACCGCGCAGTATATAAATGAATAGAAACGACATAAGTGTTAAGGAACGTTTCTGCACACGAGGAGGAGAGATAACGAATAATGAAAAATGAGGCGAACCGCCCGGGAATCGAACCCAGGGCCTTCCAATTGCCGGTTGGATGCTCTACCATTATGCTACGGACCTCACTCAATCACAAATCGAAATTCTCCCACATAGGGCAGAAACCAATGCCCTGAGAGGGCACCCTCGCAAATCGTGAATATGCGCATATAACTGCAATGACCGCGCAGTATATAAATGAATAGAAACGACATAAGTGTTAAGGAACGTTTCTGCACACGAGGAGGAGAGATAACGAATAATGAAAAATGAGGCGAACCGCCCGGGAATCGAACCCAGGGCCTTCCAATTGCCGGTTGGATGCTCTACCATTATGCTACGGACCTCACTCAATCACAAATCGAAATTCTCCCACATAGGGCAGAAACCAATGCCCTGAGAGGGCACCCTCGCAAATCGTGAATATGCGCATATAACTGCAATGACCGCGCAGTATATAAATGAATAGAAACGACATAAGTGTTAAGGAACGTTTCTGCACACGAGGAGGAGAGATAACGAATAATGAAAAATGAGGCGAACCGCCCGGGAATCGAACCCAGGGCCTTCCAATTGCCGGTTGGATGCTCTACCATTATGCTACGGACCTCACTCAATCACAAATCGAAATTCTCCCACATAGGGCAGAAACCAATGCCCTGAGAGGGCACCCTCGCAAATCGTGAATATGCGCATATAACTGCAATGACCGCGCAGTATATAAATGAATAGAAACGACATAAGTGTCGCCTCATTTTTCATTATTCGTTATCTCTCCTCCTCGTGTGCAGAAACGTTCCTTAACACTTATGTCGTTTCTATTCATTTATATACTGCGCGGTCATTGCAGTTATATGCGCATATTCACGATTTGCGAGGGTGCCCTCTCAGGGCATTGGTTTCTGCCCTATGTGGGAGAATTTCGATTTGTGATTGAGTGAGGTCCGTAGCATAATGGTAGAGCATCCAACCGGCAATTGGAAGGCCCTGGGTTCGATTCCCGGGCGGTTCGCCTCATTTTTCATTATTCGTTATCTCTCCTCCTCGTGTGCAGAAACGTTCCTTAACACTTATGTCGTTTCTATTCATTTTATACTGCGCGGTCATTGCAGTTATATGCGCATATTCACGATTTGCGAGGGTGCCCTCTCAGGGCATTGGTTTCTGCCCTATGTGGGAGAATTTCGATTTGTGATTGAGTGAGGTCCGTAGCATAATGGTAGAGCATCCAACCGGCAATTGGAAGGCCCTGGGTTCGATTCCCGGGCGGTTCGCCTCATTTTTCATTATTCGTTATCTCTCCTCCTCGTGTGCAGAAACGTTCCTTAACACTTATGTCGTTTCTATTCATTTATATACTGCGCGGTCATTGCAGTTATATGCGCATATTCACGATTTGCGAGGGTGCCCTCTCAGGGCATTGGTTTCTGCCCTATGTGGGAGAATTTCGATTTGTGATTGAGTGAGGTCCGTAGCATAATGGTAGAGCATCCAACCGGCAATTGGAAGGCCCTGGGTTCGATTCCCGGGCGGTTCGCCTCATTTTTCATTATTCGTTATCTCTCCTCCTCGTGTGCAGAAACGTTCCTTAACACTTATGTCGTTTCTATTCATTTATATACTGCGCGGTCATTGCAGTTATATGCGCATATTCACGATTTGCGAGGGTGCCCTCTCAGGGCATTGGTTTCTGCCCTATGTGGGAGAATTTCGATTTGTGATTGAGTGAGGTCCGTAGCATAATGGTAGAGCATCCAACCGGCAATTGGAAGGCCCTGGGTTCGATTCCCGGGCGGTTCGCCTCATTTTTCATTATTCGTTATCTCTCCTCCTCGTGTGCAGAAACGTTCCTTAACACTTATGTCGTTTCTATTCATTTATATACTGCGCGGTCATTGCAGTTATATGCGCATATTCACGATTTGCGAGGGTGCCCTCTCAGGGCATTGGTTTCTGCCCTATGTGGGAGAATTTCGATTTGTGATTGAGTGAGGTCCGTAGCATAATGGTAGAGCATCCAACCGGCAATTGGAAGGCCCTGGGTTCGATTCCCGGGCGGTTCGCCTCATTTTTCATTATTCGTTATCTCTCCTCCTCGTGTGCAGAAACGTTCCTTAACACTTATGTCGTTTCTATTCATTTATATACTGCGCGGTCATTGCAGTTATATGCGCATATTCACGATTTGCGAGGGTGCCCTCTCAGGGCATTGGTTTCTGCCCTATGTGGGAGAATTTCGATTTGTGATTGAGTGAGGTCCGTAGCATAATGGTAGAGCATCCAACCGGCAATTGGAAGGCCCTGGGTTCGATTCCCGGGCGGTTCGCCTCATTTTTCATTATTCGTTATCTCTCCTCCTCGTGTGCAGAAACGTTCCTTAACACTTATGTCGTTTCTATTCATTTATATACTGCGCGGTCATTGCAGTTATATGCGCATATTCACGATTTGCGAGGGTGCCCTCTCAGGGCATTGGTTTCTGCCCTATGTGGGAGAATTTCGATTTGTGATTGAGTGAGGTCCGTAGCATAATGGTAGAGCATCCAACCGGCAATTGGAAGGCCCTGGGTTCGATTCCCGGGCGGTTCGCCTCATTTTTCATTATTCGTTATCTCTCCTCCTCGTGTGCAGAAACGTTCCTTAACACTTATGTCGTTTCTATTCATTTATATACTGCGCGGTCATTGCAGTTATATGCGCATATTCACGATTTGCGAGGGTGCCCTCTCAGGGCATTGGTTTCTGCCCTATGTGGGAGAATTTCGATTTGTGATTGAGTGAGGTCCGTAGCATAATGGTAGAGCATCCAACCGGCAATTGGAAGGCCCTGGGTTCGATTCCCGGGCGGTTCGCCTCATTTTTCATTATTCGTTATCTCTCCTCCTCGTGTGCAGAAACGTTCCTTAACACTTATGTCGTTTCTATTCATTTATATACTGCGCGGTCATTGCAGTTATATGCGCATATTCACGATTTGCGAGGGTGCCCTCTCAGGGCATTGGTTTCTGCCCTATGTGGGAGAATTTCGATTTGTGATTGAGTGAGGTCCGTAGCATAATGGTAGAGCATCCAACCGGCAATTGGAAGGCCCTGGGTTCGATTCCCGGGCGGTTCGCCTCATTTTTCATTATTCGTTATCTCTCCTCCTCGTGTGCAGAAACGTTCCTTAACACTTATGTCGTTTCTATTCATTTATATACTGCGCGGTCATTGCAGTTATATGCGCATATTCACGATTTGCGAGGGTGCCCTCTCAGGGCATTGGTTTCTGCCCTATGTGGGAGAATTTCGATTTGTGATTGAGTGAGGTCCGTAGCATAATGGTAGAGCATCCAACCGGCAATTGGAAGGCCCTGGGTTCGATTCCCGGGCGGTTCGCCTCATTTTTCATTATTCGTTATCTCTCCTCCTCGTGTGCAGAAACGTTCCTTAACACTTATGTCGTTTCTATTCATATATATATATATATATACAGGGTGTCCCATAAGTCCGGCATCATAGGAAGAATAATAAAAAAAAGGCAAAACAAAAGCTTTTATTTACAGAATGTGCTCAATATGTATTGTTCCGTAGCCCAATCACAAAATTCACTCCGCCGGTCGGGATCATCTTCACTTAATTTCTGTAGGATCTGAAGTTTATATGGATGCCATTTGTGAGCCTGAAGAATGCGATGGATGCTACTTTTCGACACTCCTGTCTCGGCGGACAATCGCCGAAGAGACTTATTGGGACTTCTGTTAAAATGAGCCACGATAGAGGTCGCTGTATCATCGTCAGTGGACCTCCTTGAAGGTCCACTGCGTGGTTTATCTTCTATAGATCCTGTTTCCTTAAACTTTGCAACAAGTCTGCTAACACAACTCTGTGTTATTGGCTCGCGGTCTGGATGCAGTCTGTTAAATTCAGCAGCGGCCTCTCTTTGACTCCGATTTCCTATGAGTAGAATTATCTGGATTCGTTCTTCCTTGCTCACAGACATTATGGCCTGTAGAAAGAGAAAAATATGAATTATGGTTTGTAGAAATAGAAAAATATGAATTTCTCCTATGATGCCGGATTTATGGGACACCCTGTATATATATATATATATATATATATATATATATATATATCCTGCAAATGAGGTGGGATGCTGCAGAGGGGTCGACCGCAGGTCGATCCTGAACCGTCGTTCGAACTCACACAAAGTATATATAAATGAGGGTCGGTGCGAAAGTGATGCCTCTTATTTTTCAGTACGTAAATACAGTAAGAGGCATTACTTTCGTACCGCTGCTCGTATATATATATATATAGATATATATATATATATATATATATATATATATTCTCACGAAATAATATTGTATTTAAAATTTAAAACCGATTTCCTCCCTCTGATTGGACAATTCATACTGTAAGCTGTAACTCAAAGTTCTAAGTCAATGAGAGATGTACTGTACAGTACATCTCTCATTGTCTGTGAAAGTGACAAACATTTTCAGATAGCATTCTGTTACTCTATATATCGGATCGGCAAAAAAAAAAAAGGGAGACCTTTTAAATCCTTCATATCTCGGCAAATATGGTACATAGAACCATGAAATTTTAGTATGTTAGTACTAGGTAATTTTATGGTTTGTATGCCATCTTTTAGCATTTTAGCTGAGAAATTGGATTTATGGCGAATATTCCAGAAAAATCTTGTTAATCATAGGTTCAAGTTGATAATTAAAGCCATTTTAATTAACATAAACCAACTGCCGGAGGTTTGGACAAGCTTCTCAAGAAAATCGATAAAACAGGAGATATCAAAAGAATACCAGGTAGCGGTATTAAATTTGGCCACCAAACAGTCCTGATTTAAATCCTGTCGATTACGGCCTTTGGGAAAATTTGTCACGAGAATTTATCGGGTCAAAGTAAGAAATGTCGCTCATTTACGACAGCTTCTTCTGGAAAAATGGAGTGAGCTACCACAAGAACAAATCAATAAAGCCATAGATGAGTTCCGTCCTAGACTGAAAAAGGTTGTAGAAGTTCGTGGTAAACATATCGAGCAGTTTTTTAACATCAAAGTAGCACCATATGTGAGTACTTTGTAACTTTTTATCTGCACATACAATGCAGTAATAGTGTAAATGGAGAATTTCCAGTGGAATAAAGAAATGTTCAATAAATCCATAATTTTCATTAGCTTTCTTTGAAATCCGCTCACCGTATAGGAAATTTACATAGTTGTGGGGTGTAAAAAAATATTGAAATCTGATCATAACTTTGGATTTTACAGCCAAAGTTCGAAGTCTCCCTTTTTGTTTTTGCCGACCCGATATATATGCAATAAAATCACAGAACAACACGTGATCTTTTTAATAAGCAAACAACCACAGGGAAAAGGAAGAGGAAACACAAAATCCGAGTGCTTTCGTGATATATTCACATCTTCAGGGACAAGAAAGAAATAGACAGAATTTACCAAGTAAATGAGTTAAATACACAAGCGAAAAATTTTCCGATAAGCAACTCAATTTAAAAAACAATAAAACAATCTAAAGATTTTTTCCCAATAGATAACTTAATCTAAAGGCTACTAAATTATTGAATACATAAAAACTATATAAATGAAATTAGACAATTAACATGTACACAAAAAAAAAATTATTATAACAGTTATTAGAAACAGTATTTAATTAAAACAGGCAATTAAGTGGCAGGAATTTAACGCCATTTTCCTTCACGTAAGAGATACTAATCATCCCATTGACTGGAAAAATGCCTCCAAATTAAGTTTTAGTAAATCCATTGTATGATTGTTAGTAGAAATATACTTGAATCGAGTGTGATCAAGAATAATGCTGATTTTGTTCTTAATATTAGCCCTGGGCTTTATAAATTAGACTCGTACATTGTTAGAAAGGTGGTGTATTATTTTGACCGCATTCTTGCCACTTAATTGTTTGCTTTAATTAAATAAATATTATTTTAATAATTGTTAACATTTTTATGTGTACATTTTAATTGTATTATTTCTTTTATATAGTCTTTATGTACTTGATAGTTTAGTAGACTTTTGAACAGTTTCTGTATTGGAAAAAAATTTTAGATTGTTTTTAGATATTCGGAATATTCTGGAAGGAGCACGTGACGACGATTGCACCATGTCTTTTGTTTCCTTAGATTCTTGCCACTTAATTGCCTGTTTTAATTAAATACTGTTTCTAATAACTGTTATAATAATTTTTTTTTGTGTACTTGTCAATTGTCTAGTTTCATTTATATAGTTTTTATGTATTCAATAATTTAGTAACCTTTAGAGTAAGTTATCTATTGGGAAAAAATCTTTAGATTGTTTTATTGGTTTTTAAATTGAGTTGCCTATTGAGGAATTTTTCGCTTGTGTATTTAACTCATTTACTTGGTAAATTCTGTCTATTTCTTTCTTGTCCCTGAAGATATGAATATATCACGAAAGCGCTCGGATTTCGTGTTTCCTTTTCCTTTTCCCTGTGGTTGTTTGCTTATATATAATATATGAGGGTGGGCTGAAAAGTAATGCCTCCACTCAAATAAATTTTAACGGGTTGAAGGATTTTATCGAAACAAAAGCAGATATGTACCTTAGAGTTTATTTTTCAAAACAATACATTTACTTTTCTATAAAATCACCCTCTACTTCGATACATTTACGCCAACGATAAATGAGTTTTTGAAATCCATCCCGGTAAAACTCGGAGCTTTGACTACGAAACCAAAATTTCACAGCGACCTTAACTTCGTCAGACTTGTAGCGATTTCCACGGAGATGTTCTTTAAGTTTAGGAAAGAGGTGAAAATCACATGGTGCTAAATCGGGGCTATATGGTGGATATATATCGCACACATCCCATATACATGTATATATATATATATACCAATTTATACCATCTATGCATGGTATATAACAAATCCGATTTTTTAAACCAAGACTATACCATTGTGTAATATATATATATATATGGGATGTGTGTGATATATATATAATATATATTATATATATATATATATATATATATATATATCACACACATCCCATATATATATATATATATACACAATGGTATAGTCTTGGTTTAAAAAATCGGATTTGTTATATACCATGCATAGATGGTATAAATTGGTATAATCATTGTTAAATACAAGCCCAATAAAAATATACTCCTATACAATATAATATCCAGTATAAAATATACTGAATATAGAATATATGTCAAGTAATTATACTGGATATTTTCGTGTAGGAATTAAGAACGTTTGGAAACTTCAATATTCTTTAAAAAATTAAATAAAAACCTAATTTTGAACATTTTCTCACTTTTTAGGCCAACAACATCTACATGTTACAACGGGCAACATCCCAGAGTATGGGGGTTGAGTGTGCCCCAAGGGTCACCTGAGCCAGAGAATTAATAGGGTGAGTACCCTGTCCAACCCAACTCAGGCGTCAGCAGCCGGGAGCGAACCCGCAGTCTTACCATTCGGAATCTAACAGCAATACCACTGAGCTACCGGTTATTCATTTTCCAAGAGTTAGGTCTTAATTAAAGAAGAGGAAGCTAACTTCAAGTATTTATTCCTCTTAAATATTAAACCTTTCGTTGCATTGTTACTAAATAAAGTCTGGCCGAAATAATGAGGTACACCATTATGTCATTATAGATAGTGTAGTATCGAATGGCTTAACCTTTCATACCTCAAAATCAATATCAACTTTCATTTGGTTGTTTCATTAATACTGTAGTTTTATGAAAAATGTTTGATTAGTTAAGATTATAAGGATGTGGCAACACCCGTAATTTTTTTACACACGCATCTGCAGATATAAAAGCTCAATATCCGCAATCGCATCCACGGATGTCAATTTTTTTTACATCTCCATCAACGTCCACATGTGGTATACTTTAGTTTAGGGCAGCGTTTCTTAACCTGGGGTGCTAGCACCCCCAGGGGGTCCTGAAATCGATTTTAAGGTGTGCTGGAAAATGGCTTCTGCCATGTGCAGTATGGATACGTTAGGTCCGTTAACCAAACTCCTTCACAAACTCCTAATCTTTTCTGTTATTAACAGATATTATTGTATGAGAATTTGAATATATATTTAATTACGAAGATTATTGCACGTTACATTATCACCATTAATTATACGAAAGGAAGATGTTGATCTCTGTGTCAACAAGAAATTTAACTTTTTTTGCATGATTTTTGACCCCAAGATTAGGGGGTAAGTAATTCTCCTTGATTGTTATCTTAACCTTTCTTTGTCCGCTTCATTCTATTGTTATATTCAAGAACAAGTATTTTATTATATTGTTATATTCAAGAAAGTATTTAGGTTTGAATTTGTAAATATAATTCTTTGTGTGTCTTGTCTTAATATCGTTTTAAAACTTTCCTCGTTTATTTTTTACAGGTGAAGGGGGTGCTGGACTGCCTAGACCTAACTACAGGGGGTGCTGATGTCGAAAAAGGTTAAGAAACGCTGGTTTAGGAATAGGAATGTTACAAATATCAGCATCCGCGAAACATCCACAATTCTTTCACACCCGCATCCGCATCCATGGATGTTCATTTTTTGACATCTGGACCCACATCCGCATCCGCGGATGCCAATTTTTTGACATCAGTAGCATCCCTAGTTAAGAAGCGTAATTTTTTGTTTCTATACGTACTTTAAGAGGAGGGGCAACAAGCTTGACCTTCGTGAAATGAGGAATCATCGTACGGAACATTTGAAAGGTTGAAAGGTTGTATAAATATACAGGGTGGGCCGAAAGTCTGGATCCATAGGAAAATATTTATTTTAATACATAAATTACAACAAATGGTAAATACTTAAAATGAATATCAACTTTAACTCGTAAATGCATATCCGTGATACTGTACAGTGGTTCGTACTCCAGTATAAACAACAAATTATAACAAATGCTCAAATTGGCGGCCTCTGACATCGAGACACTTAGGGATGGAATTTATGATTTTTAATAATTCTTCGAATTGACGTTCTCGAGATGCGTGTTTCATTTGATAATCTTCTTGTTGACTTTACTGGACTATTCGTTAAAGTTTCACATACCATTGCAGAGGTATTTTCATCAGTTGCAGTTTTTGGACGACCAGAACGCCGTCGATCATGTACACTTCCTGTTTCTTTGAAACGTTTAAACAACTTGCCAACAGTCGCATGTGTTACTGGATGCTTATCAGGATGATTTCTATTGAATTCGGTAGCAACTTCTCTGTGTGTAGCGCCCTGTCTTGCGTACATGAGCACAAGTTCTACCCGGTCTTCTGTTGTTAGATTCGAAGCCATTTCTGGGCTGAAATAAAAAAGTATTTGAGTATTTATACTGGAGTACGAACTATTGTACAGTATCACGGATACGCATTTACGAGTTAAAGTTGATATTCATTTTAAGTATTTACCATTTGTTGTAATTTATGTATTAAAATAAATATTGTCCTATGGATCCAGACTTTCGGCCCACCCTGTATACAGTATATACAAACGTTCGAGAAATTAAGTTTGAATTCCCGTGTGATTCAATGTAAAATTACTGATAAAAAGTTTTACAGAGATTCTAAAAGATAATTGCGTTTAGTATTTAAGACTGTCAGTTCACACGCACGACTATGGTAATTCACCTGATTTATTTCAAATTCAGGCGCCGGAGTCGAAATAACTTTATTGAAAAGGCCTTTCAAAGGAACATGCTACATCCATCAGGGTCGGTGAACACTTTACTTGTCTAGTTTCTATATTAGTGAATTAGTAAATGAGCCTAAATTGATGATATGGCTTTAGAAGCGCAGTAATAATGACCATAATAGAAGCTAGTTAAAAATTAGACATTGTGTTTGTGAACATTGATTTATAGTTTTCTGTCGAATCAAGTTCTGAGTTTCGAAACTTCCCTCAGTTGCGTAATTGTTCTGCAGTGCTTACACCATTTTTCTTTTGTATTACTTTCTTTCGTGCATTAATGCACAAAGTAGAGTATATTGTTGTTCTTGTTAGTTGCACACACGTGTTTTAACCTCCGTATTAAATGTTTTAACCTTCGTGGGATGCTTATACCATTTTTCTTTTGTATTACTTTCTTTCGTACATTCATACACAAAGTAGAGCATATTGCTGTTCTTGTTAGTTGCACACACGTGTTTTAACCTCCATATTAAATGTTACGGTTGTATCACAGAGGGAATCGACAGCTCAACGTGGATTCCGAACCGCGGGTCGTAACATCATGCGCACGCAGAGGATGGTCACCCATCCAAATACAGAGTAGATTCAATGTCGCTTAATTTAACTTAGTTTTATACGGAAAGCGGTGTAATCACACGACCAAAGCGTGGCCGTAGAGTATACAGCAATTAAAATATGGCGTGATACTTTGCTACATTGAGATACTTTATCATTTTATGTAATGGCGGTTTCCTTTTTATTTTCATCTGTATATTTCCAGAATTTTTTTTTTAATATTTATACCACCAAAAGTAATTATAAAATGAACAAGTTTTGTTAAAAGTAACTATTTGTTTCCTAAGAATTTACATACATATATACTCACATCCACACCCACACCCAATATATATGTATGAATTAGCACCTCGGTGATGTAGTGGTTAGCACCGGTCATTACGACTCAATCAGTCTCAGGTTTGATTTCAGTCGCCAGCAAGCGGCACGGAGTTCACCCAGCTGTTCATCCTTCCTTTGGTTGGTAGACGAATAGGTACCAGTAAAATGGTAACCTCAAATGAGGCAGGATGTTGCAAAATACTGTATATGTATGTGTGTATATATATTATATATATATATATATATATATATATATACATTCAACTGCAAAGAACACGCAGTATAAATAACGTAAAGAAACGACGCTTGTATAGGAGATATTCCGCGCAAGACGAGAGAGAGAGAACGGAACAAATGAAAAATGAGGTAACCACCTGGGAATCGAACCCGGGATCTTCCGATTGCGTCTGACCGGCAATCGGAAGATCCCGGGTTCGATTCCCAGGTGGTTACCTCATTTTTTCATTTGTTCCGTTCTCTCTCTCTCGTCTTGCGCGGAATATCTCCTATACAAGCGTCGTTTCTTATATATATATATATATATATATATATATATATATATTTTATATATTTTTTTTCCTGAAGTATATTTATACATGAAAGTACAATGTTGTCACAGAGTGCTTTTTAATCGTATGCTCAACTCATGAGAAAAAGAACCGATGATGCTCAAGTGACATGAAGAATCAATATCCAAAGGTCAAGACGCCAAAGACGCTTTGTATCTTTGTAAACAGCATTTTATAGTCAAACCTTTAACCAGTCATAAATTTTGAATGAATTACAGTTCTGTAAATTTAAAATTCATAATCTACTTATTTTACATAAATATATATATATCTATACATTATCTAAGAACCATTTCCCATTTCCCGTGGGATGGACACGGTGCATATTCTGAATTGTGAAGAGATAAAATAATATTCTATTTTATTTGACAGTTGAAATAAGGATTCTTAGAAGCAACGTTGTCTCCAATTGGTTGCTAAGGGATATCTAAATCCTATCAACCTCTTAACTGTTACTTGGGGTTAAACCCCTTGCTTACAAAGTTAATTCTGCATAGCCAGACCTGAGGTAAAATTGGCGTTACTCCTTTTAAATTATAGATATAATAATACAGTCGGCTCATTCTACGGGAGGGTGGGGTAAAACGGGGTGGTAGGATAAAACAGGTACCCACCTTTTCCGCTCGGGTGGTGCTTCTATCTATGATAGTTACGAATGCAGTTACTAATTGCTCAAACGTGTGTCGTTGGTATGGAGGTGTAACTGTAACCCTTTCAGTAGAGGTGCTATTTATTATGTGCGTCGTAGAATTTTTTTTTTTTTTTTGAGGATTGCTGTAATATAGACCGTTGTGAAATTTACACATAGCTTGCTAACCTGATTAACTATAGGACCTCTTACTTTTACATAGACCTATTAAGGTTTTTGACATTGCAGCGTTATTTAGTTTGAAATAAAATATACAAAGCATTTCTTTTTTTCTGTTAAAACACTCGTTCTAACTACAATTTTACACATGTAACCCGTTTTATCCCACGAGTCGGGTAAAATGGTTACGTCTCCCTCTTTGGTAAAAACAGATTCGCACATTCACAGTCAACAATGAAAAACAATCAACCGTTAATAAATTAAAGTAGACACAATAAAGCTTGTGTGAGCAGAAAAATCAGATTGTTTTGAGGCAGGAACGTACTAGTTGCAAACAATTTAGCTCTAAGTACCGTGTTTAACCCATTCTCCTCTACTTCCTCATTCGTTCGAACGAAACTTTTTCTTAGAATTAGGTTGTACTGTAGGAGTTGTTTTAATTGACGAAATCTAATGAAGTTTATCTCGGACTGTGAAAAAAAGATAAAGTTTTGGAATTTTTGCGTCGTTAGACCTCTGAACTAAAACCTATAGGCCTAATTTTCAACAATCGAAACCACTTAAAGCTACGTACCAGATGAGGTGATCTAAAAGTTTCATGGTGAAGTTGTCTTGTCTAATGGTTTGATTTAAGATGAAGTTGTCTTTTTATGTTTGAAGTTATTTTTATGATTATTTCACATGTTTAAAGTTTTCATTAAGTTTTTCGTCGAAGTCAAAGTTACCTTTGAGGCTGTCTTTACGGTATGAAACTATCTTTCCTCTTAATTTTCTTAATTAAAACTATTCACAGATTCAGACGGGCCCTGATAAGTTTCAAAAGAAGCCAGATCTGAGGTCCTCCTCATATCAGTCAAGACCGTTGCTGCCCTTTAGGCTATTTTGCACAAATGGGTCGTAATAAAATTGGTTTAGTAAACTCGCAAATCCTCTGAACCGCAATCAGTAGCATATATATACAGGGTGTCCGAGAATTATCTGTACAATGTTTGGCTGTTATTAAAAGTCAACCATGAAGTGTAGAAATTCCAGTATTGTCCCATTTTACAGAGAATCTCATTAAGTTTTTTCTGATACCAAGTTGTGACAAGTTTTTTAGAAATTCCAGTGTGTCCGAACATTATCTGTACAATTTCATCTTTTAATAAAATTCTTGATAACACACGTAAAATTCTTAAACAAGATTATTTAGAATCTGTATTTTCAAAAGTTTCTTTTATTAAAGTAACGTTGTTACAAACATTCGATATGTGCACCATTAGTGACTCGCAAAACATCCAATCGATACTCCAAATGTTGCCATGTACGCTGCAGCATATCCACATCAATTCGCTCAATAGCAGCTGTGATTCTTGCTTTTAAATCATCAATGTCTCTCACCCGCGTACATTTCTAAAAAACTTGTCAAAACGTAGTATCAGAAAAAACTTAATGAGATTCTCTGTAAAATGGGACAAGACTGGAATTTCTACACTTCATGGTTGACTTTTAATAACAACCAAACATTGTACAGATAATTCTCGGACACCCGGTATATATATATATATATATATATATGGTGCTCATAAGTATTTAAACAGAGAAATATTTCACTTATATTCGTTATCTTTTGTACCATGCGTAAGATAGTTATGAAAAGTTTACCGTTCTTGGTAAAACTTTAACTAGTAAAGAAATTAGTTTAACTCCAACATACGAGTATAATGTAAAACATACAAAAAAAATTTGAAGAAAATTTAAAAAGTTAAAATGCAAAAGTTTTCGTACATTTATTGACAAAATTATTTAATACTTTGTGTGTCCACTTTAAGCCTAAAGAATGTAAATTTTTTTATCCGTAGTTCTGAATTCTCAAATTTTCCCTGTGAATCTTCATGTAGACGGATGACTGTACAAGACATTAGTAAGCAATGGGTCATAGTGGTAAAGAGGTAAAGAGCTGTCTACACACCTTAGAGATCTATTATTGCTACACATGAGTCTGGAAAAGTTATAGGAAGATAGAAGAACTTCTCATTCCATTTACGACGGTTACTGCAGTTATATATGGAAAGGTTTTGGAACAATCAAAACTCTACAAAGGTGTGGACCATCTTGTAAGATTTCAGAACGTACAGCTGGACGGATTGAAAGAATGGCTGCTGCGAATCCACGACTGCAGGTGTTATTTACCAAACATTAATATTGTCAAAAATTAATGTCCATCCCTCTACTCTACATCGTACATTGAGAAAGAATGGTCTGCATGAAAGAGTTGCACAAAGAAAAACACTGCTGGAAAAACGCACAAAAAAGCAAGGACGTTTTTAACATAGGTGCAATCAGACCTGAATGCCAGACATGTGGACTTCGACGATAACTACAGCAACCATTACGGGAAACAACTGGCAGAAATAAACAGAAGGGGGAAAATGAAGTGGTTAGGGCCACATTTTCCAACTTTTTACGGCAGGAATGCCGGAACGATGCCCGACAAAATTATTGCCAATAATCTGGCATACCTCAACACTCATCACTATCCGGGCCCCGCCACACCCAGCGACCACGTCCCTATCATCATGAAGATTGCCTGCGCTCCTTTACAAGTCCCAATCCGTCCCCGCCCCTCCATCCGCAAGACGAACTGGGAGGAGTACCAGGCTGATCTCGCCCAACACGAGCCCTCAGAACTGAATGGTGGGGGGATAGCAGCAATTGAAGCTGCCACGGCAGACCTTCTGAAGGCGCTGAAGACTGCCAAGGAAAAACACGTACCCACCATCACCCACTGCATTCTGCCACACCCCTCCCCCTCCGAAGAAATCGACGCCGTCACACGCCAATTAAACGTCGTCAGGAACCAGATGGACAGCGGCATAAATTACCTGCATAACAAACTGCAATACAACATCCTCAGAGCCCGACTACGAGGCTTGTGGATTGAAAAAGAACACGACATGTGGAACGCGCTCGTCGACAGGATAGACGTAGAAAGAGACCCAAAAACCTTCTGGTCACAGATAAGGAAACTAAAAGGAAACCCAAAGCTGAAAAATTCAAGACACTCCGGAATGAAAACGGAAGACCTCTCATCTCGGACCAAGAAATAGCGGAAAGCTTTCGAAATCGTCTCAGAAGAACGTTCAACATAAGCGATGAAGAAAATGACCTGTTCGACGAAGACAATGAAGCAAGGGTCACACAGTGGCTGGAAGACAACCACGAAAGGATCCTACCAACGGATAGGGCAGAACCCCTAAATGCCAACTTCAGAATTACGGTGAAAGAGGTCACTGACACGATCAGCCTCTTTAAAGAAAAGGCACCAGGCCCCTCCGGAATCACGAAAACCCTGATCCAAAAGTCGCCCCCGAACATACACGAAGAGATAGCAAACATATTTAGCGCCAGTCTCTCCATCGGATACTTCCCAAAAGCATTAAAAACCGCAAAAATCATCATGATCCCTAAAGGAGGGAAATCCGCAGAGTTCATCGAGAACTATAGACCCATCAGCCTGTTAGAAGTACTCGGCAAAACCCTGGAAAAAATACTCCTTCGGAAACTGAATTTCCACCTCACGGTCAATGGTGCACTTTCAGACGCCCAACATGGATTCAGGAAAAAGAGAGGCACAGCCACAGCCCTCGCCATTCTGCACGAAACGGTGGCAAACAAACTAGCGTTCAGCAGAAGAGTCTCGATAGTACTGAGAGATGTGAAGGCCGCCTTCGACAAAGTGTGGCACCAAGGATTACAATACCGCATCCTCGAACAGAACATGGAAGCAAACTTAGGAAAAGTCCTTTGCAGCTTCCTCAAAGATCGAAAAGCTTACGTCCAACACAAGACCCACACTGGCAAGCTCTTCGACATCCAGGCGGGAGTGCCCCAGGAAGCGATACTTTCGCCCACTCTGTACAACTTGTACATCGCCCAATTGCCTCCGCCCCCACCACACACCCGAGAAGTCATCTACGCGGACGACATCACGCAAATAGTAACATCAAACCTCAGCAAAGAGCAACACGCCAACAGGCTGAAGAGACAAATTGAAAGAATCAATGAATTCGAGGAACGTTGGAAAATTCAGACAAACCAACAGAAATTCAGTTATTAACATTGGCCGCAGGAACGTTCACGCACTAGAAATAAACAACCGAATCCAACCTTACAAGCAACAAGGCACAGCTCTCGGCCTGACCATCAACAGCTTTGGCTATAAAAATCACACCACAGCAAGGTCAAACAAAGCGAAAGGAGAGCTCAGTAAACTACCGTTTCAGGGGACTCTCGGTAAAAAATAAGAAGATGCTGTACACGGCGCTCGTACGGTCTATCCTCGAATACCCGGCAATTCCACTGCACACAACGAGCGACACAAATCTGATGTTGCTACAAAAAATACAGAACGCTGGAACAAGATTCATCCTGGGGAAACGACTCAGCGACAGGATATCTTCCCAGGCACTGCACCAACAAGCAAACTTACCAGCCCTCAATGTGCTTCTGCACAGTAGGGCGGAGAAAACTTGGAGGAAGGTACGAAACACCTCTCCACAGACCTATGAAGAACTCGATATTGGACCTCAGCGCGGGAGAGAGTACTTCTACTTCAAGAGAAGTCTACCCCGCAGCAGAAACCCCCCACCAACGGCACTTTTTGTACCGTATAAAAAAAAATAAAAAAAAAATAATAATAATAAATAAATAAATAAATAAATAAATAAATAAAATAAAATAAA
The DNA here is from genome assembly GCA_023014485.1 of Bathynomus jamesi. Lineage (NCBI taxonomy): Eukaryota > Metazoa > Arthropoda > Malacostraca > Isopoda > Cirolanidae > Bathynomus > Bathynomus jamesi. Next base: position 338,027 of record JAJOZX010001146.1, on the reverse strand, counting down.
TAATTAAAGAATATAGAATAAATAAATAAAAAAATAAAAATATAAAAAAATAAAATAAAAAAATAGAAGAGGTAGAAAACCCAAACTAAGCTAACAAGTCAAGCACCCTACAAAAGCTTGAACGCGCAAGGAAGGTGAATCACCTATCACCAGACCTTAACCCCCCCCCCCAAAAAAAAAACCTGCGCATCCTTGGTGAGCCCGAGGACCTATCAACTCTTCATCTATATTTCCCATTTCCCCACTTTCTGTTATCACTCCTACAACTCTAATTTCACCTCTTATAACGTCAACAACAACAACAACAACGGTGCGGTGCACCATCGGGCCCCTTGTCCTTTACTTATTGTAATGCAACAGTCATTAGAAAAACCTAATAACAAAACTCAACGAAATATTGATGAGCATTTGTTGTTTTAGCTCAGATAAACATCTTCCAATTTCAATTATCAATACTTTTATACAGTTTTTTCTAACATTGTGTTTTTATTCTTTCAGAACTTTTAGATACAAGTTTTATGATATAACAGGGTGGCGCAAAAGTCGCGCATTACTTTTATACAGTTTTTTCTAACTTTGTGTTTTTATTCTTTCAGAACTTTTAGATACAAGTTTTATGATATATACAGGGTGGCGCAAAAGTCGCGCATCATAGGAATTTTCAGGGTTGACTATAATATATATTTTTTTCTTTTAGGTAGGGGATGGCTGCGAAATTAACAATATATGAGAGGGTGAGCTTGGTTTTAATGTGTGGAATACCATGTACTGGAATTCGATGAATCGGTACAGAATTTAAATTCTGTACCGATTCATCGATTTCCAGTACCTATAGTGCGCGACTTCTGCGCCACCCTGTATATAACAATAAATGCTTCATATAATTTTCAATAGCTGATACTTTTTCATTAAAAATTCACCAAATTGAAGTTACAGTAACTAATTAACAAGAATAAATTATGTTGAATAAAACGGACTCCTCAGGACCTTGTCCTGAGAATTCTGAAAGTTTAAAAGTGTCCCTGCAAAGAAGGTCATTTAAAGTAGGCCAGGTTAAAATGATGAATTTGTATTCTGAAAGAAAGTTCTTGTTATCATCACTGAATCTTCAATTCGAGGAAATATCAGGAAATTTTAAAAGAAAATGTATTGCCTTCAGTTCGGGAGTTGCGAATGAGTCGCAATTGGGTACTGCAACAAGATAATAATCCGAAACATAAAAGTAAGAGCCATGAGCGGATCTAGAGGGGGGCCAGGGTGTTTAATTGAAGCAAGGGGCTTAATTGAAACAACGTGGACATAAGCATTCGAACGTTTTACCTAATTTCGTTTAACCAGGATGTATGGAGCCTCCAAATTAAGCCCCGTTGCTTCAGTTAAGGCCCCTGCCTGCCCCCTCCCTTCTGGATGCGCCTATGGTAAGAGCATCTTGAAATGGCTTCAACAAAAGAATTTTAAGCTTCTCGAGTGGCCCAGTCAAAGCTCAGATTTCAATTTAATCGAGAATTTATGGTTTGATTCGTAAAACGCTCTCCGCAAGAGAAATCCTTCGAATCTGAATGAATTACAACAATTTTCTTTAGAAGAACTAGCTAAAATTTCTACTGAAAGGTGTGAAAACTTTGTAGAAAAATACCCAAAATGAATCATTGAAGTTATTCAAGCAGAAGGTGGACATACAAAGTATTAAATAATTTTGTAAGTAAACGTACGAGAACTTTTGCATTTTAACTTTTTTTTTTATTTTCCTCAAATTCTTTGATATTTTACATTATATGTTGGAGTTGAACTAATTTTTTTATTTGTTAAATTTTCCCAAACGAACGGTAAACTTTTCATAATTATCGTATGGATGGTACAAAAGATAAGGACGAATATAACTGAAATATCTCTTTCTACGAATACCTATGACCGCCACTACATATATTATATATATATATATATATATATATATATATATATATATATATATATATATATCATGCAAACAACACACAGTATAATTAACGTAAAGAACGACGCTTGTATAGAAGAACATTCCGCGCAAGATGAGGAGGAAGAACGAACAAATGGTTTCTGCGCGTATGTAGGAGAATTACGACTTCTGATCGAGTGAGGCCCATGGTGTAGTGGTTATCATATCTGACCAGCAATCGGAAGATCCTGGGTTCGTTTCCCGGGTGGTTACCTCATTTTTTCATTTGTTCGTTCTCCCTCCTCATCTTGCGCGGAATGTTCTTCTATACAAGCGTCGTTCTTTACGTTAATATATATATATATATATATATATATATATATATATATATTTACTTTTGTTGAGTTTGAACGACGGTTCAGGATCGACCTGCGGTCGACCCCTCTGCAGCATCCCGCCTCATTTGCGGACTTGGTGAAGGGGGAATTGCTCTCTGATTCCTCCTGCCTCGTAACAGCCACGCATGGCTGGTCAGGGACTTTGCACAAGAATCTGCCAGCTGGTTCTTGAAAGTTATTCAGGTCGGTGTGCTGGAGATTCTCACTTCTTTTGGAAGACATTGAAAAGCTTTGGGCCCCGTATTCTGAGGGTATTTTCCATCCTCGTTTTCATGGCTCCTTGTCCACCGCAGCTGGGACCGTAAAAATCTGCCTCTTCTCTCATTCCAGTTTGTTTCTATTTCATTTCTGAGGTTAGGGACAGAGCCCTCAAGTATTTTTCCATATGTATATTTTGTGTACCGCTCGCGCCTTCTTTCAAGAGAGTAGAGTTCCAGGGATTGTAGTTCGAGACCAGTAGTCTTCACCTTCCGTTTCCTCTATCTTAGACGTAAAAGTCCTTTGTATAGCTTCAATGCTCGCAATGTCTCTTTTCTGTGTGGGCTTGTGAGTACTGAGCAATACTCAATTATTGGTAGACTAGACTCTTCCATAATTTGAGCATGATGTTTGCTTTTCTGCTGCGGAAGCTCCTCCAGATGATTCCCATTATTTTTCTAGCCGTTGTGATTTTGATTTTATAGTGCTCTCTGAATTCTGCATCCGACGACATTATTACTCCAAGATCCCTGACTTGTGGATTTGTGTTATCTGTTTGGCTTGCGGAGTTTTGTACCCTTTTTTCTGTAGCTCTTTGTTATTACCATATCTTAGAAGTTGGAATTTTCTTCGTTGAACTTCATATTGTTGTCTTCTGCCCACTGGGTTTTATGTTTTGTTTTTAATAAGTTTCAATGTCGTTTGTAGTTTTCTTATGTCATCTTCGTTCATATTTCCTTACATATCTTTGTGTCATCTGCGAAGCATGATACAATACTGTCCTTAATATGTATCAATATCTGCAATCATTATGAACAGCAAGGGAGCTAATATTGTCCCTTGTGGGACAGAGCTCACGACTTCCGAGACTTCCGATTTAACTCCGTTTACCACCACTCTTTGCGTTCTTTGCGTCAAGAAATTAAATATCCACCTTCCTAGCTTTTCAGTAATTCCTGTATCCTTAAGTTTGTGTGCTATGATTCTATGGTCACATTTATCGAAGGCTTTAGCAAAGTCAGTATATATTACATCAATGTTTTGTCCTCGACACAATGTTCCTAATATTTTCTCCTGGTGGTCTAGTAGCTGTGACAGGCATGATCTACCCGCCCTGAAGCCATGTTGATTTGGGTTGTATAAGTCTTTTTCTTGTAGGTAGTAGGTAGTTTTGCCTCTAATTATGCGTTCAAAACACTTTATAAGGTGTGAGGTGAGAGCCACTGGCCGATAATTTTTGGGCATTGCTCTGTTATCACCTTTAAATAGGAGAGCAATGATCGCGTTCTTTAAGGGGAGTGGAATTTGTCCTGTGTCGAGTAATTTCCTCCATAGTAAGTATAGCGGGTTTGCAATACTCTCTTTGCATTTCTTCAGAAATGTGGCACTCCATGTGTCTGGCCCTGGCGCTGAATTGTCTCGCATCTGTGATAAGGCCGTAATTACATCTCCTTCCGTGAACTCGAAGTCCATTAATAGGTTTGTACCGGGATTTGTTCTTGGTTGATCTGTATCAATGTCGAAAAACTCGTCTGGGTTTTCCACTTCCATCTCGGACTTAGAGGTGCTAAACACAGATTTAAATTGTTCCCTAAGCAGTTCACTTATTTCTTTCGGGTCATTTGTGTATTCGGCCTCCCCGTCTATCAACGGTCCAATACTCTCCTTACACTGCATTTTCCTTTTCGCAAAAGTGTAGAAGTATTTTGGGTTATTTTTTATGTTTCCTGCTACCTTGTTTTCCTCCTCGTTTGTCTTATGTATGAATGTTTGCTTTAGGTCCATTTCTATTTCACCAAGTTTTCTCTCTAGTTTGAGTCTCGTGCATCAGTTCTGCATCTGTGGAGATGTTTTACGGTTTGTCTTCGTTGCCTGATTAGAGTCCTGATTTTCCTCTCGAGCTTGCTACGTTTTCTTTCCTGTCTCTCTGGAATATGTTTCAGTATTATAGGTTTGGTTTCCGTCTCTATTATACATAATATTTCTTGTGGAATCTTCTCGTGTAGTAGTAATTCCCAATTTACCTCCTTTAAATCTTTATTTACGTTTTCCCATTTTACTTTCTTTGAATTTATGTTTAAGCCTTCAAATATTCCGTCTGCCTCTCTAGAATGCGTTTTCGGACCTCTGGGTGCTAACTTCAATTGTATAGCGATGAGGTTATGGTCGGAGAACTTTGTGTGCGTTATTTTTTTATTTATTATTATCTCGTTGTTATTTGTCCAGATTAAATCCAAAACGTTCTCCTTTCTCGTGGCTTCACCGATTTCCTGGGTAAGGGCGTAATGTTCCATAATATCTAATAGCATTGTTGCTTGGGTTCTGTCATCTTTAGTAATGTTGCCATGAAATTTCTCAACATATATAACTTCGTCATTTTTCTTCCATGATATGAATGGGAAATTAAAATCTCCCAAAATTAGAATATTTGTTGCTGGAGTTTCAAGTAATTTTAATATGTTTTCTATTTCATTTGTAGCAAACTGGAATTCACTTTTTGTGGTGTTTGATGGTCTGTAGATGTTCATAATGGTTAGGTTCAGCTCTTTTACTTCTAATATAATAACTTCAACTGTGCTGTTTGATTTCTTTACCCTCACTTCACATGTGTAAGTGTTTTTCACGTAGATACAACACCCTCCTCCTCGTCTAGCCACTCTATCTGCTCTGTATATGTTGTAGTCCAGCAATGCTATTTCAGTATTCTCGATGCAGTTTTCACAGCCTTTTTCGCACTTATGTAAGTGTGTTTCCATTAGGCATATATCTATGCTGGTTTCCGTAGCTAAATTTTGCAAGTATTGTAATTTGCAGTCTGCATGGTCCGTATAGAGGCCTTGTATATTTGTGTATAATACATTTACCGGGTTTCTAATCTTCGTGTTCGATTCTCCTAAATGATGGTCGTTTCCTGGTCGATGTCGGTTCCTGTTTGGTGTTATTGGTTGGGCCGCTGCATTTGGGAGTATTGGGGTTGCGGCCCGTGATACCACTGTTGTTGTTGTATTATTGGTGGGTGGTGTTGAATAGGAGGGTGATGTGCGTAATGTTGTGGTGCATATGTTTGCGGCGTTCTCTCTCTCCTTGTTAGAAGGGCAAGCTGAGCTTTTATTATCCTCATTTCTTCTAAAAAATATGTTTCATTACTCTTGCTATTTCTTCTATGTCGAATATGATCTGTTCTTTCCCGTTCTCTTCTTTGCGTACCCTTAATGTGAAAATGCGGGCACTCTATGTTCGGCATTTTTTCTCAGTAATTGACTGTCTGCACATACGAGGGTGAAAAAAGTTGCAGTTTGGTCCGTACTTGCACTTCCCATTCCTCATCATATCGAAGCATTTTGTAGGGTGATTGTATATGCAGTTTGAGCCATATTTGCACGCACCTATTTTATAATATTCGCATATGGCCCGACGTTTAAATTCCCTCTGAGTCTTCTGTGATTCGATTTCCTTCTTCTGCTTCGTCACCACTTCTTCCCTACTCAGTGGGGTTGTTTTCTTCGGCGTGTATTTCGTATCTCCCTCTTCTGCCGTGGGTACCTCTTTTTCTGAGGCTGCTTTCGCCCCTCCCTGTAGTGTTTTCTTTTTCCTTCTTGGTTGTGCAGGCGTTTTCTGTTTCATGTTTTTCTGTCGGTAAAACTGCTGTACTTGATTCTTCTATTTCAACATTTTGTGTTCCCCTCTGTACTAATTTTCTATTGTTTTCCATCCATTTGACGCATAAGAAACCACAAAGGCCTATGATTTTGTTATTTATTCTATTTACCATTTTCCTGAGCCCGAGGTCTGGTCTGCTTCATTTTTGCAATCGCAAAGTTGATATGCGGCACATTCCATTACACATAATCCAGCTTTATTCAATTTTCTGACTTTCTCGCAATTTACACATTTCTTCGTGTTTTGCCATTTTCTCCTTTATTTTCCTCTTCTCGCTTCTCAAATTTATCTCGATAACTCGACCTTCGTTTATATATATATATATATATATATATATATATATACAGGGTGAGTCAAAAGTAGCGCCCGATTTCTGTTTTTTCGGCTGTCAGATTCTTTCTGGGAAGTCATGTTGTTAATAATTGTCTTGCAGAGTATTAATTTTCTTAGTTTATTTATTTTTGTTTTTGTTTTGCAGGTTATTGCTGAGAGTTTGGAAAGTTACTGAATTTGCACCAAATTGAACCATGAATTACCTTTCAATGAATCAACGCATTGCGGCCGTGAAACATTACTACAAATGTAATGAACAACCAACGATGGCGGCACGCCGTTTGGCACAGGAATTCGATATTAACCCACCCCAGGGAAGAAACATACGATTGATTGTCGAGAAATTTGAAGCAACAGGGTCGGTAGCCACTGCAAAGAAGTCCGGTCGTCCGAAAACGGCAACGAATGTAGCTAAGGCTGAAGAAGCCATCAGGAGACTGGAACAAAGTCCGCAAAAGTCAACTCGCCGTTTATCTGCAGAGTTGGAAGTGAGCCAATCAAGTGTTATCCATATCCTTCACCAGAATAAATGGAAACCTTACATTCCACGCTTACTGCATGCCCTTCATGATGGAGATGACGACCGCCGTCTTCAATTTTGCGAAGAGTTCTTAGCTAAACTTGACGAAGAGGACACAATGCTAGACAACATCTGGTGGTCAGATGAGGCATGTTTTAAGCTTAACGGCACAATTAACAGACACAATTGTGTCTACTGGGCTGCGGAGAACCCAAGAGTGACAGTTGAGAAGGAGGTAAATTTACCTGGCGTGAAAGTTTGGGCAGCCATATCTCCATTAGGGATAATTGGACCCTTTTTCTTTGAGGGATCTGTCACTGCAGAAATTTACCTGGATATGCTGCAAACCTTCTTTTGGCCCAGGGTACAAGATCAGGACTGTTATTTCCAGCAAGATGGAGCTCCACCTCATTATGGACGTCATGTTCGTCAGTGGCTTGATGAAAACTTTCCCGGAAAGTGGATCGGCCGCCGCGGTTCGATCGAGTGGCCGGCACGCTCCCCAGACCTTACACCTCCAGATTTCTTTCTTTGGGGGCTCATGAAAGACCTTGTTTACCGTGAAAAGCTTCGTAAAATTCAGGAATTGAAGGCTCAAATCACTGCAAAGTTTGAGGAAATTGATATCGAACTCTGCAGGCGTGTGTGCCACTCTGTGCCTGCTCGGCTGCAATTGTGCATCGATCACGAGGGAGGGCACTTTGAAAATTGCAAGTAAAACAGCTTGGTACAGTTCCGTAATAATTTTCCCCTGAATAAATGGTTAGATAAACATGTCATTCATTTATTTCTACCTTCTTGTACACTGTAATACAAATGGCAAACAAACAATCAACTGACAGAAATCGGGCGCTACTTTTGACTCACCCTGTATATATATATATACAGGGTGGGCCAAAAGTCTGGATCCATAGGAAAATATTTATTTTAATACATAAATTACAACAAATAGTAAATACTTAAAATGAATATCAACTTTAACTCGTAAATGCATATCCGTGATACTGTACAGTGGTTCGTACTCCAGTATAAACAACAAATTATAACAAATGCTCAAATTGGCGGCCTCTGACATCGAGACACTTAGGGATGGAATTTATGATTTTTAATAATTCTTCGAATTGAAGTTCTCGAGATGCGTGTTTCATTTGATAATCTTCTTGTTGACTTTACTGGACTATTCGTTAAAGTTTCACATACCATTGCAGAGGTATTTTCATCAGTTGCAGTTTTTGGACAACCAGAACGCCGTCGATCATGTACACTTCCTGTTTCTTTGAAACGTTTAAACAACTTGCCAACAGTCGCATGAGTTACTGGATGCTTATCAGGATGATTTCTATTGAATTCGGTAGCAACTTCTCTGTGTGTAGCGCCCTGTCTTGCGTACATGAGCACAAGTTCTACCCAGTCTTCTGTTGTTAGATTCGAAGCCATTTCTGGGCTGAAATAAAAAAGTATTTGAGTATTTATACTGGAGTACGAACTACTGTACAGTATCACGGATACGCATTTACGAGTTAAAGTTGATATTCATTTTAAGTATTTACCATTTGTTGTAATATATGTATTAAAATAAATATTTTCCTATGGATCCAGACTTTTGGCCCACCCTGTATATATATATATATATATATATATATATATATATATATATATATATATATATTAGTGATGGATCGAGTGGTCGGTTTTTCACAACCGCGGTTGCGGTTGTGTTTGCGGTTGTCGAATTTTTTCCAACCGCGGTTGCGGTTGCGGTTATCATATACTAGGAAAAATGCGTAATTATTAACTGGATTTAGCCACTATAGTGCGATTTAGCCACACTTGGTACATAATATATACTAAATAGTATTTATTTAGTAAATACCTTATGTTGAACACAAGTTTTGCAATACACCGCTACCGCTATTTGTGTGTTGCAAAACTTGTGTTCAACATAAGGTATTTACTAAATAAATACTATTTAAATGAAGTATATTCTAAACTTATATAGCTATTATGAAAGAATAGGTCAAATTAATTAAAACCATATTTTGCACTAAGTGTGTTACCAGGATGAGGGACGAGGACCCATCGCACTGTTCATCCCACCTACCACTTTCCCCAGCCTCCACCCATTGGAAAGTTATGAATTATTATTCCTTTGAAAAACTGATGTCAAACTTAATGACAGGCAGTGTGAATTTCAAGAATAATATTTTTGCTGCATTTTCACCTTTCAAGCGGCAACGCCTCTGTAGTAATGCCAAGTTAAGAATATTAATTTTTGTTTAGTTAAGATTATAATGTTTAATATAAATTTACTAAAAATTGTGATGATTACGATAAAGCATGTTTGTTAGATTGTAAATTGTTTAAAATGGGTAAAGTTGGTAGTCCTGGACAGAGGAACACAAAGAGCCGGCCTACCCATAAGGGAGTCAGTCTTGAGGCAGGCGCGTTACGCGTAAGGTTGACGAAATGTAACGTAGAATTAATTAGGTGTGTGTGTCCCTCTCCGACCTAAATTATTATAATAGAAATTTCATACTCGCATACCCCTAACTTAACTAAACCATTTTCGAAATTAATAAAACGTTCACAAGTGTTAAAAAAGAGTATTAATATACCCCCTTCCCCCTTTGTTTTGTAACGGTCTTTCAGAGTCGGGTCTAGGCGCGGCTACCGGAAACACTATACGATACGGCAAAAAGAGTGTAGAGAAACAAAGTGATAAATGAAATAAAGAGCCGATAGAGAATAAATAGAGATATAGTAAAGTAGAAAGAAGCGTAAATAATGAAGTATACTAAATAATAAAAGCGTATTCACTACATCTGGTGGCGAGCGGTGGTCTTACATCATATTTTGTGAGGCTTACCCACGTGACTTAGTATTTTGATTAAAATTCTTCAAAACCGGTATAATAACCAATAGCGTTAATGAATATTTTATTTCGATTATTAAAATATCTAAATGCAAAGTTGATCTCGTTTGCAGGCAAATTTCGAAACGTGTTCACTACACCTCTCATCGTACAATGTTCCCGCTCCACGCATAAGGAGACCCATCATTTTCTTTTTAAAAAAAGAAATATTTCTAATTAACCTAAAATTAAAATTAACTAAGCTTTTACAACCGCAACCGCACTTATGGAACGGCGGTTGCGGTTATGGTTGCGGTTGTGAATTTTTGTGCGGTTGTAGTGCGGTTGCGGTTATTCGATCCATCACTAATATATATATATATATACACACTGCTTCATTTGATGTTTGGAAAAAACCCGAAAAAACTAAATTTCTTAACCATTGGAAGACGTCTTCAAAGAGAAATTTAAAATCATATTTTCTTCCATAAATTTTAAAGATTTTTGTATCATAAAATCCGCAAAAAAACTATAAAGAAAAAAAAGAAAATGGGAGGAAGAAAGAAAGAGATAAGAGAGATATAAACAGATTGACAGAGGAAGATACAGATATATTGTATACCTTGGTCTAACCATAGTTTTGCTTTCGCCTGAATTTTTCATTCTGACGAAGGTCAAGCTTGTCACTTGTCACTCCAGGGATAATATATATAATTAATATATATATTATATATATATTATATATATATATAATATATATATATATATACTCTCTTACAATTTGTAGTCGTTTCCGTAAAACTATTATTTCAATTGTCAATGCAACAAGAAAAAACATTATGATGATAATGATGTTAATAAGGATAAATTTTATGTAAGCTTTTTATAAAACCACTTATAATGACTTATAATGACTTAAATTTTACTCTTGAGGGTCATTAGAAATAGAGAAAAATGTTTACGTCAAAGGAGACAATCAATCTTAGAGTTGTTTGGTTTTGTATAATTAAAGGGCACCATTTATTCCTGTCAGTAAATTATAGCTGTTACGATACGGTTACGCTTTAAATCATTAATTTCGCCTATGACGAGTTTAAATTCATTCCCACGGGGAATGCTATTATAAACACGCAAGGAATGGGTGTATCTAATCATTTCAGGTGTGATGTTGTCTCATAATTCTCACAAATCTATGTTATTAATTTGAAAAACCGCTTTATGCCCTTTGGGAAGAGTTCAGGTCATACCCGGGCTCATTGCACGCACGCTAAAGGAAAATCCTATATACTATTGAGCTAAAATGTGTGTGTGTCTGTGTGTCTGTCCGCTTTCTTCGGAACCGTGCATAGGCTACCCGCCCGGGGGTAGTGGGTGAGTGGGGGTGGTGGTGGGGTAATGGGTGAGTGGGGGTGGTGGTGGGGTAATGGGGGAGATGGGTGAGGGTAATGGGGGTAATGGCGTTTTTTACTTTTGTCACTTAGCCACTTCTTCCCGAAGGGCCAAGTTGTAGCACGGTCGCGAGCGATAGCGAGCTACCGCTTGTATATCCTATTTTGATATTTGATTGGTTTTAATGAGCGTATAAGTTTTTTCTTGTCTTGAAATGAGTAGGTATGACAAACCATTCATTTTGGACTAGAGGATTGAAGAAATAGACTCAATATATACTTATTATCACCTTGTAAATAATTGGATTTGCAAAATTCTCAAGAAAACACGTCGGAAATAACATCTATTTATAGTTATTTAGTACAAAAAGTAAGGAAAATTGAATAGGATGAATGAGTGATGTTTTCCTAGTGTTACATATGAAATATTGTGTTGAAGTAACACTGAATTCAACTTAGATATTTACTGTAAGTCTCATTCTCGATCAGAATTCACAGAACTGATCCAGAAAATGTGTGAATGTCACGTGATTTGATGGAGTGGTTTTTTTTATCAATTTTAAAAGGATCTTTATTCCATTCATTTCATAAAAATTGCTCATCATAAAAAGCAAATGTTATTTCCTGTTCCACTGAGTAAATTGAGATTGTAGAGGACACTATTAACCCTAGCAAATCAATGTCGGACGGCACACATAGCGACTAGTTGCGGGTCTACGTAACCCCAGAATGAAACTCAAATTTATACATTCAATTAAGCAATTTATTATTACTAAACAATAAAAAAATTAATTTGTATACGATAAAAGACCACTTTCAGAAAAACAAATAGGCTTTTATTATAATAGGGCACGCTGGTTTTCTTGGGTTAAAGAAATGCATATAGAATGTCTTGATCCTTAACATCAGGGAGAGTCAGGTCAAAGAACAATAACGTCACTTAAATATATATGCAACGTACTATATACGCGTACTAACTAACAATAGGGATTACTGTCTATCTATCTCTCTACTGTACATTCTACATCTTAATGATGTGAAATTTAACTGTATATACGGTACATATAACTTAAACTGTATGTACGGTAGCAAAATGAGCGAAGTTAAGCGATAATGAAATTAGATGGGTGACCATCTTATACATCCGTCTTCGGATTCCACATTAAACAGTATGTCCTCTCTGTCATATGACCCTGACTATTAGTACGGAAGCTAAATCGTGCTATTAACTGCAAAATCATTCCTGAAAGTGAGGGTAAAAATGCATGAGGGACACTTATTATGGAGAGAATTCCCCATAATAATTTTGATAATCCGTTTGAAACTACATTTTAAGGACAAATGCAGAACACACGTTCTACCTATAACAAAACCAGTGGCACACAAAGCAAAATGTTTGGTTACCCATCCTTCGCATATGTCTCTGTGATTGGTGGAGCTTTCCCTTGGCAACAGTCCTACATTGAATAATTTTGTTCCATTTAAAATTCAATACATTACACATAATTTCATTTAAAATAATCACTATTAAAATTCACATTGGAATTCAACATATTACACTCGCCTCACCCCGTCATTATACACGTTTTCAAAATTAAGTTAAATAAACCCGTAAATGAAATCGTCTCGTCATTTCGAAATTCCTTTTCTTTCAAAATGTCTGCAACCTCCCTCCTGGGTCACTCTAGCAAAATATGCCGTTATTTAGAATTCGGAATCAGTGTGAAACAGTAGAAATGAGTACAAAGATTGTAGAGTGGACAAAATTAAATAATGTAAATACTCATTCATTACACTGGCTATGTGAGATGAAAGCACTGGAAAGCAATACTCTAGAACAGGGCTTCTCAAACTTTTTTCACTTGCGACCCCTTTGGATCAGACAAATTTTTTCGCGACCCTTCACTCAATGTCATAAAAGCAATAGGTACTAACACTGTATATTTATGAAAAAAATAATATTTTCAAATGTTTCTGCGACCCCCAATAATATTTACGCGACCCCTAGTTTGAGAAGCGTGGCTCTAGAACATCAAGCCAGGGCAAGAGGAGGGGACACCTGCCTGACCTTCATGGGAGTAGAGATCGACGCGCTGAACCCTTGACAAATATATGTATATATCATGCGAACCTTACAATTGGTTTGACCCATTAGCCTTATTATTAAAGAAATATAAAGTTAAATTAATGTGGCTTAATTTCTTGAATAAATATTTTTAACCTATTTTTTTAACTCTTCACAAAATGTTCAATTTATACATGAAAATGAAATACATTTCTGTAAAGCGTTTGAAAGACCCCCCTCCCCCCCCCCCCCCCCCCCCCCAAAACGAAAAGGGTTGCAAAAATACCGTCATTATTAATCTGAAAAGAAGGTGATACTTGACTGAACATTTCTTCTCCTCCACCAAACATTTAAAATGTCGATATATTATTTGAAAAGATTATGGCGCCATTTCAAGAGTTTAGTACCATCCAAAAACATTTAGACAAAAATCAACGTCCTTTTATGAATTCATTCTTCAGCTTAAAGCCTTCACTTATTTCTCAAAAAAAAAGTCTTCACTGGTACCGGAAAAGTTAAATAGTCTTTTAACATCCTACACACACACACACACACATATATTAATATATATATATATATATATATATATTTCTCTCTCTCAAGAAAATTTGTATATCATAAAGGAAAAAAAAATTTTTCAAAAATAAAACAACAAAATATTGGATTTGAAATTAGAATTTTTCGTTTTTCCTAAGAGCTCTATAGTGTATATATATATATATATATGTGTGTGTGTGTGTATATATATATCACAGTTTAATGCGGAGGAGTTTTTGAAAATACCTCCAGAGAGACGCTAAAAATTTGGCTCTTTCTGCGTTTCCAAAAAAAATTTAAGGCAATTTTCCTTGACTTGTTAATGATATTGCAAACCATTCCTAGATTTTAAGACAAGATATTCCTTTTTTTTTTTTCCCCTAAGATTTTTGAAGCAATCAAATCAGAGGATAACTTTAATCAAGGAAAAGGAAGAGAATATTTGGGTTATTCTGGTTCAAAATTTTTGCTATATTTATATCTTAAGTATCAATTCTACCGTGTTATTGCCCCTTTTCAATGGATGTTAAGAGATATTTTGAGAAAGGTGTTGTTGTTGTTGTTGTTGTTGGTTATTATTATTATTATTGTTATTATTACTTATGTAGCAGTAGTACTAATAATAGTGTGACCAAAGGTTTTTTCCATTACTTGGAACCACCTAAAGGCGCGCAATTTCTTCAAATTGTTTATCATACAGAACTGTTTATGTGCATGAATTTGTGCCAGAATTAGGATAGGAGCACTAGATTCTAGTAATGGCAAATTAAGGAATTCTCACAATGAACGAGAAGAGTAAGTCTCTTCCATTTGATGCCTCAATTCTATGTATCCCCTATGCAAGCTGTTCTTCATGGGTCTATTCCGTTACAAATATACAGTGGCGCTCATAAGTATTCGTACAGAGAAATATTTCCGTTATATTCGTCCTTATCTTTTGTACCATGCATAGAATTGTTATGAAGATTTTACGGTTCGTTTGGAAACATTAAACAAATAAAAATATTAGTTTAACTCCAATATATAATGTAAAAAACATCAAAGAATTTGAGGAAAATAAAAAAAGTTAAAATGCACAAGTTTTCGTACATTAACTTCAAAAATTATTTAATACTATGCGTGTCCACCTTTTGTTTGAATACTTCACTGATTCGTTTTGGGTATTTTTCTACAACGTTTCGAAATCTCTCAGTACAAATTTTAGCTCATTCTTCTAAAGAAAATTGTTGCAATTCATTCAGATTCGAAAGGTTTCTCTTGCGGACAGCTTTTTCCAAATCAGACCATAAATTCTCGATTAAATTGAGATGTGGGCTTTGACTGGGCCACTCGAGAAGCTTAAAATTCTTTTATTGAAGCTATTTCATGGTGCTCTTACTTTTATGTTTTGGATCATTATCTTGTTGCAGTACCCAATTGCGACCCATTCGCAACTCCCGACTGAAGGCAATACATTTTCTTCTAAAATTTCCTGATATTTCTTCAAATTCAAAATTCCATTGATGACAACAGGCTTTCCTGGACCAGAAGCACTAAAGTATCACCAAAGAAGCAAACTACCGCCACAATGTTTAACTGGAGGAAGGATGTTTTTTCCTCGAATGCAGTGTTTGAATGTTCACCAAACATATCGTACTTCGTTGTTCCCGAATAATTCAATTTTGGTCTCGTCTGCCAGAGAACTTTCATCCAGAATGCAAATCCATCATTTTGATGATCCTTGACGTATTTAAACGAGCTTCTTTGTGTGTTTTTCATAGCAGAAGTTTTCTTTGTACAACTCTTCCATGCAGACCATTCTTTCTCAATCTACTACTTACAGTAGAGGGATGGACAGAGATCTTAGACAATCTTAATGTTTGGCAAATATCAGCTGCAGTCACTCGTGGATTCGCAGCAGCCATTCTTTCAATCCGTCCAGCTGTACGTTCTGAAATCCTACAAGATGGTCCACACCTTGGTAGAGTTTTGATTGTTCCAAAACCTTTCTATTTCTTTATAATTGCAGCAACTGTCGTAAATGAAATTCGAAGATTTTCTTCTATCTTCCTATAACTTTTGTCAGACTCGTGTGCAGCAATAATAGATCTCTTACGATCTGTAGACAGCTTTTTACCACGACGACCCATTGTTTACTAAGGCTTGTACAGTTATCCGTCTACCACGAAGATTCTCAGAAAAAGTTCAATCAATAAACAGCCAACTACCGATGCAAATTTTAAATTCTTGAAGCTGAAGGTGGACACAAAGTATTAAATAATTTTGTAAATAAATGCACGAAAACTTGTGCATTTTAACTTTTTTCTTATTTTCCTCAAATTCTTTGATGTTTTACATTATATGTTTGCGTTAAGCTAATTTTTTTATTTGTTAATTTTTTACAAACGAACAGTAACCTTTTCATAACTATCGTATGCATGGTACAAAAGATAAGGACGAATATAAGCGAAATATTTCTCTGTACGAATACTTATGAGCGCCACTGTAGATACACTTTGTTGGTAGACGTTTGATCTCTCATGTGTGCTCTTTTACAAAGCAAACCCACTGTGTTAAATTTAACACTGACTGCGATGGAAAAGCGATTTCGACAAAGAGATCAGAACACAAATGCTTTTCTTGGAAAATTAAGAGCTCAGGTATTTTGATGACAGGTAAATCGACGCTCCAGTTAATTGCACTTAAAAGATACTACAGCAAATTTTAAACGGAAAAATAAAACCAGGAAAATACTCGTATATCACCACTCTCATTGTTTGTGATGCGGAACAAAGCAAATAAGTCTATTCTTCACCACCCACAATAATTTAATCTTCACCACTCAGTCATTTTGTTTATGAGTGAAAACTGGCAAGATGTGGTGAAGAGGAAGCGTAGGAAACGAACACTAAAGAGATTAGTAAATTTTCTTGTCTTAATTCTTTCTATTTCAAAAAAAAAAAAAAAAAAACGTTCAGTAAAAAGTTTACAGTCATAAAAAAAACAAAGCCCATTAAAACTAAGCAAAACAGTAATAACGAGTCAGTACCTATAAATTATCTTATTAAATTCGATTATATAAAATAAAATCTACAGACACCGCATAGGAGGATCTAAGGGCGGAGGGGGGGGGGGGGTCGTCGAATGAAAAGGTATGCCAGTGACTGGCAAACCTTTTTATTCTAAAACAAAAAAAAAAAAAATTGCGAACTTCGGTTCTTAATTATATAGAGTCAACCGGAGCGACCCTATTTTCGTCCACTAATGCTCAGGACTCTTTCTCTAAAGCCGACTTGATAGTGAACTTTGGTTAGCGGAGGAAAAGTTAAACATTGAAAGTTGCCTCCTTTTTAATTTAGCTCTTTAGCACCGTGCGCACACTTTACTGATTTTGTTTTGGCTTACACCAGCCAATTTCATTCAGTCTCGGAAAAGACCCGCGGGTATTGAAGGTTTAAAGTATATAGGATTATTGCATATAGGGCCTCTTCGTTAAGGTAGAGTTTATTTTCAGGCGAGTTAGTAAAGGTTTTGATTATGTAGGCAAAGATAGGTTTATATACAATAGGTAATGAATTTCTGATATAGGGCCTATTCTAATATATTCCTGATACTTGGTCGAGGCAATTACCCAAATTATTGGACAACCAATTCGAATGGTCATTTCAACAATTAAAGTTTTTTTTACCAGTAAAAGAAACATGTTAACGCAGTCATTCATGGTTAAATTAACCAGTAGGATTTGTTGGCAAATGGTAAACCAAGTATTTTTTTCTACGTAGGAATATATACTTATACCTAAACTGCTAATGCAGTACAGCTGATAGCAGTAATAAACACAGTAATCCACTCAACAAAATTATGTAACATTCAGATAAAATCCTCAATACCAAAATTTTTTAGCATAACGGGGAATCTAAATATCCACTTGAAGTAGGTTAGATTCTGTTTTTAACGACACATAACACGTATTAACACGTATAAACGGCAATGAAATTTACTATCCAACACGAAATGATTTTGGTAATGTCAGGCATCTGTTGAAGTGAATTAAAAAAATGTCCTTCACTAACGGTATTTTCGAGGTAAATTGATACAATTATCTTGATAAGGATATCTTTGAAAAGAGAAAATATTAGTGTTTTTAAAGCGAGTTAAAGGTTTAAATGTTTATGGTAAAGATAATGATATAGCATATTATACTGATATAGCATATTATACTAATAATGATATGGGATTATATTAATGATATAGCATATTATACTATGTTATAAGATGTATATCCTGCCAATAAAACTTATCATTATCATTATACTGTATATGGCATTTAACCTAACAACCTAATGATGCTAGTTAAGTTTAAGAGGTTTTATCTTTAATGAGTGTCTACATAATCAAATGCAGAAAATAATGAATTTCATCCTTAAAGAAATTGAATTTTTTGTGTATCTACAATATTTTCATATTTTACGGATAAATCTAGTAAACAGATATGAGAGATTAGATAATTTTATGGATAAATCTAGTAAAAAGATACGAGAGATTAGATAATTTTACGAATAAATCTAGTAAACAGATATGAGAGATTAGATAATTTTATGGATAAATCTAGGAAACAGATATGAGAGATTAGATAACTTATCAGGTTATCTAATTATAACCGGCAAACAGGTAGTTTTCAGGATGTTTCGAACCGGGAGTCCAAAATTCCGATAATGCTGTGTATGTCCTTCATGTGGCTCCCGGTAGCTCGATAATCGCGGTGTCGGGCTCTCGGTTCGTTCCCGGCTGCTGGCTCCTCGGTTGGGTTGGCCATTCGCAGTGTTTATGTTCGGTCTCAGGTGACCCTTGGGGCACACTCACCCCCACAAGGTGGGGAAATGAGTACCGGATGTCCCTCATGTCATATGACCTCACCTCAAAACGAAGTTTTATACTATATTAAAAATGTGGCCAATATTTTGGCTCCATCGCCACCGTTCTCTGCGTCCAGATGATGTAGCGACTCGCGGTTTGGATTACATGCCAAACTGTGGTCTACTTCCTGTCATAGGATCCTCCTCCCTTGGGTGTCAGTATAGGTTAATTCATGCAATGAACAACATAATCTAAAATGCTGAACACTTTCGTTTGAAGCTAAAGCGTTTCAAATCGTTTGTACAAAAGGTTCACAAAAATGAAGAGACACCACGATGACTGTCCTCAAAAACAAGTGGCAAAGCTCATCAATGAAATACCAAAACGTGTGTCAGCTTTACGTAATAGAAAAGGGAGAGCAATGCAATTCTAAATTATTTACTTATTTATTTATTTATTATTGTTAATGTATAACAACTAGCCGCTTATTTTTAATAAGAGCCCAGTAAAGCCTAAAGCTTAAGGGTCAAATAAAATAAAATAAATAGTCGAGCTTCACAATTATTATTCGTCATTGTAAATTGAAAAAAATTTATTTTATTATTAATGAAGATTCAATAATAAATTTATTAACTTTTATATCAAATTAAAGTCTATGGAAAAAAAAAAAAAACTCCGAAGGCGTCTATTTACTTTTGTCAACCCTCTGTATACGTGGAGAACAAATTTGTTTTCCTTCAGACATAAGTTGTGTCTATAATGTTTAAATTTTTATATTTATGTTGGTAATATTTTAACCTCTAATTAGCAATGCTGTAGTCTCCAGTTTAAAGAGAAAGCGTTAACGATACCATTATGCCACATACACACACCACACACACACACACATATATTATATATATATATATATATAAACTTGGTTTTGTTTCCGCCCGAATTGTTCATTCTGACGAAGGTCAAGCTTGTCACTCCACCTTAGACCTACAGTTTAACGTGGACTCCGAACCACGCCCCACCACGGGCGGTCAGAAATTACAAAGACTCGATCTCACGACCTCTCGATTCGGAGCTCAGCGTCTTATCCACTGGGCTACCCAGGGTACCCATTTATCTATCAACAAATTTTTTTTATTGTGCGGAAGGATGAACAGCTGGGTTTTGCTGCGGGCCGCCTGCCTTCACCGGATCTTGATCCCGGGGCCGATGAATATATCAGTAAATTATTTCCTTTATATTTCTAGCATGGAAATACGAGTATGCTATATTTTATGCTTTACTCTCAAAATGAGGCTATTTGACAAATCATTTTGGTGCAGAACAGAGAAATTATTTACATTAAGTTAAAGAGCAGGGATGTGCCGGATATCCGGTAAGTATCCGGTATATCCGACAAGTTTTTGTTCTGCATCCGGCCAGATATCCGGTAATATTCCAACGGTTGTTAATAATAAATAAATTGAATAAAAGATTAACAGATATGTACTGTTATAAATTGATTTAATTTCATCAACTAACGTAATCCATGGCTTAAAATACGAATTAATTATATATATTTATTTTTATGCAGGAAAGAGAGGCCAAGGGCAAATGCCCGCAAAAGCGCCCCTCCCATAGAAAAATAGAGTCAAAATCAAGTTTCGGGGTTTTCGAGATGCCAAGACACTGCGTTTGAAAGATGGGAGGTCATAGACAGGAGGAAAAATGGATTGAGGAAGGTTGTTCCAAAGTTGACCGGTTAAGTAGATGAAAGACTGAAAATACCGATTAACCCTTGCATTAGATAATTGGATAGAAAATGAATGAGAAAGTGTAAAAAGTCTGGTACTGCGTACTCTCCTTAAAGGAGGAGGCATGCAGTTAGAGAGTTCAGAAGAGCAATGTCCGTTATGATAGCGATAGTAAAAAGAGAGTGAGGCAACATTGCGGCGAAGAGAGAGACATTGAAGACAATCAGTTAGAGGCGGGGAATTGATGAGACGAAAAGCATTTGATTCCACCAGGTCAGGTACGACTGTGTGTGTCGAACCACCTCACACATGAGAAGCATACTCCATACAGGGGCGAACAAGACCCATGTACAGACAGAGCAACTGAGTCGGGGTGAAGAAACCGCGAAGGCGGTACAGCACACCTCACCTCTTCGAAGCTGTTTTAGAAAGAGAGTATATGTGATCTTTCGAGGAAAGATCACGAGAAAAGGAAACGCCAAGAATGTTAAGAGAAGAGGAAGGATTCAGTCGTGTGTTGTTGAAGGTAAGGGGATAATCGTGTAGAAGATTGTGACGAGTAGACAGATGGAGGAACTGAGTTTTTGAGGCATTGAAAGCCACAAGGTTTTCTCTGCCCCAATCAGAGATAGCAGAAAGATCAGAAGTCAGGTGCTCCATAGTCGTACTACGCGAATCATGGAGTGACTGTTGAGAGGGACGCTTTGGGAAGCGGGTGGAGTATTGAAGAGAGGAATCATCGGCACAGGAGTGAATAGGACAGGAAGTGCGAATTAAAAGATCATTAATAAATAAAAGGAAAAGAGTGGGTGACAGGACAGAACTCTGAGGAACACCACTGTTAATAGCTTCAGAAGAAGAACAGTGGTCATCTACAACTGCAGCTACAGATCGGCCAGAAAGGAAACTATAGATGAAGGCACAGATAGAAGGATAGAAACCGAAGGAGGGCAGTTTTGAAATTAAAGATTTGTGCCAGACTCTATCAAACGCTTTCGATATGTCTAGCGCAATAGCAAAAGTTTCACCGAAATCCAGAAAGGAGGATGACCAAGAGTCAGAGATCTGCAAGAAGATCGCCATAAGAGCGTCCCTTGCGGAATCCATACTGACGATCTGAAAGAAGATTGTGAGAAAAAAAGGTGTTTAAGACTCTTCCTATTAAGGATAGATTCAAAAACTTTGGAAAGGCAAGAAATCAAAGCAATTGGACGATAGTTGGAGGGTTGAGAGTGGTCACCACTCTTTGGGACAGGCTGAATGAAAGCGAACTTCCAGCAGGAAGGAAAAGTACCAGATGAGAGCCAAAGACGAAAGGGTTTGCCTAGGCAGATATATGTATATTGTACCTGATTGGTTAACTTTTTAAAAAAATGCTAAAAACTTCTTATTTTTAAATTAAAAACGAGATTTTTTCCCCTTTTCTACGAATTCCAATTAACTAGTATAGATAATTTAAAAAGTTAAAATTTTTCACGATGAAAAACACCTTTTCTGGATTTTCAGGAGACAAATGGTGATTTCTGTTACCTGTACAGATTTTCCCTGTTGCAATGAAAAGTCTTTCTGAGTAAACTGAGCTTAAGTGGAGCACTCGAATATTTCAATGCTTGAAATTTTAAATTCAGCGGGCTACTTTTTTATACTAATTTCTAGTCGTGTTATCCCAAGTTCACCTTTAAAAATCAGTTTATTTTAATTCAAAAGGTAATATCAAAATTAATAATGATGGTGTGACTTTTAATACTGTAACACCAACCAAACGTTTTCCTGCTATCATGCCCCTGTTCCAACCGCCTCGGTGGTGTAGTAGTTAGCGTCGTTGACTACGAATCCATCGGCCCTGGGTTCGAGACCCGACGGCAGCCGGCGCGCAGCAAAACCCAGCTGTTCATCCTTCCACACAATAAAGAAAGTGGTTGGTAGATAAATGGGTACCCTAGGTGGCCTAGTGGTTAAGACGCTGGGCTGCTGATGGGGCGTGGTTCGGATTCCACGTTAAACTGTAGGTCTAAGGTGGAGTGAAAAGCTTGACCTTCGTCAGAATGAACAATTCGGGCGGAAGCTAACCAAAGGTTATTTATTCTGCAAGAATAGGAAATACCAATATCATCATATTAAAATACAAAACGTTCTCAATATTATATGCAGTAAGTAGGAGATTGCAGACAGTAATCGATCAGGGAAGTACTACTCCAGAGGGGGATGTTAGGCAGGAGACAGGGAGTGCCGGAACTCTCGTTTCTCCTGTCACTGTCCTCCTTGGCTGACCTTTTTCCGTGTCTCATCTACCCTGTGAGCAGTCCAGCATGTTCACACATACACATTTCCCCCTCTATTCCTCACTATACATACATGCATCTTACACACTGCACAATGTTTTCAAAGTTTGTATTAAAAAAAGAAAAGGAAAAGTGGCATCATTGAGCCTTGGAGACCTTGTTTTTGACTCTCTCCTTATTCTGCGGAGGTGTCACTTTTGCGGGCGCTCGCCCTTGTCCCTTCCTTCCGATATAAAACAAAAAAAAATCACATATCAACATGGTAAAGCGCATAACGACAGTAACACCAGAAAATACAGCATCAAAAATGCGAGTGTTTCCAATATTTTGTCCAACCCTCGTAGATAAGCTGGTTTTTTTTTTTTTTAATATTTAATATACACACTACGTATTTATATTTTATATACAACAATTAATCGAACAGATATTTACATATAAATAATTTGGTATTTATTTTACGCTGTTTAGCACTTAATTGTTTTTAATTATTTGCGTGAATAAATAAATAGGGAAGAATGACGTGCACATAAATTGTGAATTGTTTAACGAAAATATATTTCTACGTTCTATTTTACTTATCAGAGAAACTAAACATTATTTAGTAAATAATGAAGTTATACCTAAAAATTGATTTCAATACAATATTATTATTTTGTGTAATATAAATATATGGTTACGGAGATGGAGCTGTTTGAATCTGATGCGACGCAGCTCTTCCTTCCCCCCCCGGTGGTCCCATTCAATGGCCACCAAGGTCTCCAGACCTCTTTCCGTTAGATTACTGTTTGTGGGGGTGGATGAAAAGTCAAGTTTACAAAAAAAAGGTGGATACACGAGACGAATTGCTCGCGCACATTTTCGATGATGCTGCTGCCCACATAAAGGAACGTCAAGATCAACTCAGACGAACAACACGCGATCTTCGCACACGAGTTGCAAAGTGCATTGAGGTTGACGGTGCGATTTTCGAAAATGTATTGTAAACTGTAACCAATTTGTCATTTCTGTATCTGATACCATTCAAAATGCCAATGTTTAAACATTAAATGGTAAAAACAGTAATTGGTTTCTCTTTCTTGATTACCATTAACAATGCTTTTGTTTGTAGATTCAAACAGCTCTATCTCCGTAACCATTCAGAATTAGACATGTTCATATGAACTTTTTTTCTCACAATGACCGATACTATCACCTCCCGACGTATTGACCTTTTCTCCTGAAACCCCCAGTGTGTATATGTGTATATATATATATACTCTTAGGCTCTTACATAAATTACCCCCGAGATGCTCAGCTTCGCAAATGTTTGCTACCCGCAATGTCCCGAGCTTCTCGGAGGTAGCAAGACGTGCTCAATACAGTCTAATGCAAAGAATTAAAAAATTAACCAACCCAATCATCCAAGCTATCCATGAGTCCTGCCATTTATCCTCTAAGCCAGTGGTTCCCAACCGGTTTTGGCTTATGGCCCCCTTAGGAACCTTATTTTTTCCTGTGGCCCCCATAAGCATTATTTTCAGTAGGTAATATGCAGATTTAACTCTATTTTACAAAATAACATTTTCTTGTGGCCCCCTTCAAATGTGCCATGGCCCCCAGGGAGCCATATGGACCCCGGTTGGGAAACACTGCTCTAAGCTATGGACTTCTTGGTACGAAAACGTCTGTCTGTAGCTCCACTTATCTTCGACATTACAGTATTATTTCTAATCAATTGTATATATTTCTATCCAGTGGCGTATCAAGGGAGGGGCGAGAGGGGCGACCGCCCCGAGCGGCACTTCCCGAGGGGCGGCAAATTACTGTCAGGCGGGCGCAGTATGCAAAATTTTGGGTTTTTATGTTTTAAAATGCCGCCGAAGAGTTCTGTAATGAAATGGATATCAGTATAGACCGCAGAGTCAGGAGACGGAGAAGAATGCCTGGAGAGCAAGCTCGTGATGCTGGATTG
Organism: Bathynomus jamesi; assembly: GCA_023014485.1. Taxonomy (NCBI): domain Eukaryota; kingdom Metazoa; phylum Arthropoda; class Malacostraca; order Isopoda; family Cirolanidae; genus Bathynomus; species Bathynomus jamesi. The sequence goes on along the minus strand of JAJOZX010001146.1, from coordinate 313,366 downwards.
ACCGTGCAAGAGGATGTACGCAGAGAATTTTTTGAAATCATGGATCGTTTATTAGCAGAAATTGAAAAACGCACAGTTTGTCTTAAAAACATGAATGATCGCTTTGAATTTCTGTCTCCTTCGTACCTTTTGAATCAGTTCAAAGATGAAGAAATTAATACCAAGGCCAATAATTTTTCTTCCATCTACAATGACATTAATCCAGGAAGTCTACTGGAAGAAAAAAAGCGTTTGCGCGGACATTTGCTCAGTTTCGAAAGCATAAGCGTCGACGATGATCCAAAGAACTGGGATATGTTAAAACTACTTCAGTGGATCGTTAAATGGGATCTAGTGGAATCTTTGCCTCATATAACAATTGCCCTCCGGATCTGTCGAACTACATGCATGTCCGTGGCAAGTTGCGAACGAAGTTTCTCGAAACTGAAACTTATAAAAACTTTCCTCAGGTCAACTATAAATCAATCTAGACTGAGCAATTTGGCGATTATTTCAATTGAACGCGAAGTTGCAGAGACAATGAACATAGAAAAAATCATTCCTGAATTTTCTGTTATGAAAGTCCGAAAATTTAACTAGGCATTATCAGTGATGTGAGTCGTTTTTTATTGTGTCGTTTTTTTTGTTTTTTTTGTCGTTTTTTTTGTTTAAAACGAAGATAGTCTGTTTTTTTTGTTTTTTTTGTTTTTTATTGTTTTAAACTTATTCCATATTTTTCTTCCTTTAATCTAATAAGTATATTAGTATTACCTATAATTTACTATACTACCATGCTTATACGGTTATACCTAGTATATGTATATAGTCATCTTTTAGAAAAACTGAATCACACAAAAAGTATATAATAGAAAGGAAAAACAAACCCTCATTTTTTATATGTATATACCTATATTTTTTAACTAGAACATAAAACATTCTTCCTCATTTCAAACAATATACATAATTGTGATTGGCAAGAGTACCAGTATATATATCCAGATCGAAAAAAAAATATTCACCTTTTTTTGAACCTTTTTGTTAACCTAATGTTGGTTAACCTTCATTTCCATGGAAGAATCATCACTAGATTGGGTAGAGCATATATGCTAGTTTCAATATCACAGGTACTGGTATAATATCCATAATACTGGTATAAAACAATAGATATAATTGTGATTGGCAAGAATACCAGTATATATATATATATATAGATATATATATATATATTTATTCCAAATAGAAAAATAAAAAAAATATAAATATTCATCTCTTTCTTTAACCTTTGTGTTTACCTAATGCTGTTTAACTTTCATTATCTGATTCTATTTCCATTGAAGAATCATTATCACTAGATTGATTAAAGCAAATAGCTTCAATATCACAGGTACTGGTATTTATTGCAGATTTGGATGTTGACGAAGCCAATGTAGCACCATGTTTTACTTCACTTTCTTGGAATTTTGCATTTTGGGATATAAATACTAGCTTTGCTGCTTTGTCTGTGCTTAATTGGTTTCTTTTGGCTGTATGGATATTACTGTATGTGCTAAATGATCTCGGAGGTAATGAAAGGGCGAAATAGAGGTGTATGAGTTTGTGTAGGTATATATGTGAGTATGCATGCGTATGTATCTGGAATTCTGGATGTATGCATGTGTATGGGGTATACAATAGATATAAATGTGTATATAAGTATTTATGTATATATTGGTATATATGTATATGGGTGTATGTGTATGTATATATATATGGATGGTCTCGTGGGGGGGGGGGGAATATGTCATCGCGGGTCTAAAGGATAGTTAAGTGGGAGATTCAAAATCTGAGGAATGGATTGGAGAGTCCTGGAAAGGTTGGACAATGGGCAGTCAGCTCCCAGCCAGTGTTGTTCTCGCAAGTTTAATGGATCTCAAGATACAAGACTCAGTGCAAGAAAGAGGCCAGTTTTTTCTGTAAATAGGCTGAAAAGGACATTCTATACTGGTACCATATGGCCTATTTTATTATTTATTTATTTATTTTTATAATATATATCATTGCAAAAGTATACCTTATAATTAAATTGGCAATATCTATATTAATTATTAAAAAAAACAAAAAAAACAAAAAAAACAGAAAAAAAACAAAAAAAACAACAAAAAAAACAAAAAAAACAACAAAAAACAAAAAAAACGGTTTTTTTACATCACTAGGCATTATACATTATATAGTTATTGTTAAAATTATGTCGTGTATTATGTACGGTACATTATGTAGTATTGTTAAAATTGAAGTTGCTTTATTTAAGTTTTTCTTCCAATAAAAGTTTTGTTTAGAAGTGTATTTTTGTAAAGGAATTTTTTTAAAATTGAAAATTGTTGCAGGGGGGGGGGGGCATTTTCGCCCCGAGCGGCAAAAAGTATTGGTACGCCTCTGTTTCTATCCTTAGTATATGAACTGTCATTGTAGTAATAATATTTGTCATATGAACAATAGTCTGCCAATAAACCTTTTCATTTTCATTTCATATATATATATATATATATTATATAATATATATATATATATATATATATCGTAAAGAACGACGCTTGTATAGGAGATATTCCGCGCAAGACGAGAGAGAGAGAACGAAACAAATTTAAAATGAGGTAACCACCCGGGAATCGAACCCGGGATCTTCCGATTGCATCTGACCGGCAATCGGAAGATCCCGGGTTCGATTCCCGGGTGGTTACCTCATTTTTTTCGTTCTCTCTCTCTCGTCTTGCGCGGAATATCTCCTATACAAGCGTCGTTCTTTACGTTATTTACTGCGTGTTCTTTGCAGTTGATGTGTATATATATATATATATATTATATATATATATATATATGTTAAACACAGACCGTGCATGGAACAAGGAACTCTTCTGGGAAAATTAAATCCACTATAGTCCGAATAAGTAATGGTAAATGACAAATACCATAGTTTTTCTTTTTCATGATGCTAGCCCGACGTGGGCAACGGGTCTCTCGCAAAGAGATCCCATAAATTAGCTTCCCTCACCAGCTATCTGCAAAGCAGACAGGATCCAGCTTTGGGACATGGACCTAGGGTTTAAAGCAAGCCTAGTCCCTACATTCAGAACCTCTATATAAGTAAAAGACTCGTTGCATTCACGTCGGATTGAATAAACAAAGAAAAAGGGTAACTATTGTATTTTTATCCAAAAAAAAAAAAAACTTAAACCTCAACCGGGACATTGAGCGTCCACTTTTCAAGGCACGTAACACGTCCGTTTAATATACACAAACTCAGAATGGTCCCCTGAGAAATTTATATGTTAAACACAGACCGTGCATGGAACAAGGAACTCTTCTGGGGAAATTAAATCCACTATAGTCCGAATAAGTAATGGTAAATAACAAATACCATAGTTTTTCTTTTTCATGATGCTAGCCCGACGTGGGCAACGGGTCTCTTGCAAAGAGATCCCATAAATATAGCTTCCCTCACCAGCTATCTGCAAAGCAGACAGGATCCAGCTGAGGGAAGCTATATTTATGGGATCTCTTTGCGAGAGACCCGTTGCCCACGTCGGGCTAGCATCATGAAAAAGAAAAACTATGGTATTTGTCATTTACCATTACTTATTCGGACTATAGTGGATTTAATTTTCCCAGAAGAGTTCCTTGTTCCATGCACGGTCTGTGTTTAACATATAAATTTCTCAGGGACCATTCTGAGTTTGTGTATATTAAACGGACGTGTTACGTGCCTTGAAAAGTGGACGCTCAATGTCCCGATTGAGGTTTAAGTTTTTTTTTTTTTTTTTATAAAAATACAATAGTTACTCCTTTTTCTTTGTTTATTCAATCCGACGTGAATGCAACGAGTCTTTTACTTATATAGAGGTTCTGAATGTAGGGACTAGGCTTGCTTTAAACCCTAGGTCCATGTCCCAAAGCCGGATCCTGTCTGCTTTGCAGATAGCTGGTGAGGGAAGCTATATTTATGGGATCTCTTTGCGAGAGACCCGTTGCCCACGTCGGGCTAGCATCATGAAAAAGAAAAACTATGGTATTTGTCATTTACCATTACTTATTCGGACTATAGTGGATTTAATTTTCCCAGAAGAGTTCCTTGTTCCATGCACGGTCTGTGTTTAACATATAAATTTCTCAGAGGACCATTCTGAGTTTGTGTATATATATATATATATATATATATAACCTTAACTAATGAAACAACCAAATACTCCTATTGAACAACCAGCTAATTCAAATGATTAATTCAATCATTTAAAAGTTCGTTACCAGCGAAATGTTATAGTGTTATAATGTTTCAGACCAACAAAGATCCTAGGATCCACTCATGGCTGGCCTACCTAACTGTGTTCGTAATTGTGTATTGTGCATGTCCTCCGTGGTGGCGGAGGGGACCTACAATTTTACGTGGGTTCCGAACCACAAAGCCTTCATTTTACTATCTTAAACTATACCCAATCTATCAACATATGCGTCTAATCGATTTTTAAACATGTTTATAGACGTGCTACTAATTACTTCTACCGGCAAACTATTCCACCTATTTACTATTCTATGCGTAAAAAAATTTTCGCAACTGCTGTCTCGAACCTTCTACTTGTCAACTTACACCCGTTATTTCTAGTCCTATTATATTGAGATATTTCGAAAAAGCTATCTCTATCTACGTTATCGAACCCATTCATAATTTTGAAAACCTGGATTAGATCACCCCTTAGCCGCCTAGTCTCGAATGTAGTCAATTTTAACTCCTCAAGCCTATCCGCTCGTACGACTTCGACCTAAACGACGGAATCATCTTAGTTGCTCGTCTTTGAACTCTTTCAGTTTGTCTATATCTTTGCGCATTTGCGGATTCCAAAATTGGATCGCGTACTCCAAATGGGGTCTAGCTAATGATTTATAAAGAGGAACTATAATATCGCACAATTTGTACTCAAAATTCCGAGCTATAAAACCTAACACTTTGTTCGCTTTATTGACCGCTGCTGTACTTTGTTTCGCTACTTTTAAATCACCAGTGATTATAACTCCTAAATCTTTTTCCTGCTCTACGCTTGTTAACTCCTTCCCTGACATACTATACGCAAAATTACCGTTACGCGAACCTATATCTAAAATTTTGCACTTATCGACGTTAAATCTCATTTGCCATGTGACTGACCAATCAACGATTTTATTCAGATCTTCCTCGATTTTACCTCTATCTTCGTCATTAATCGCCCTACCACCCAGCTTCGTGTCATCCGCAAACTTTGAAACTGTACTGACTAGCCGACATCTAAATCGTTAATATATATAAGAAAAAGCAAGAGGCCCACTACAGAACCCTGAGGAACGCCACTCGCTACATTAGCCCAACACGACTCCGCTCCATCAACGACCACCCTCTGTTTCCTACCTCGCAACCACTCTTCTATCCAATTTATTACTACACCCCTGATTCCATGAGCCTTAGTTTTTTCAATGAGTCTTTTGTGCGGTACGGTGTCAAACGCTTTTTGAAAATCTAAATACACTACATCAACCGCCCGGTGACTATCGTAAACGTCAACCACGATTTGAAAAAATTCTAAAAGATTAGTTAAGCAAGATTTGTTTCGCCTAAAACCGTGCTGCGTATTTCTAACTAAGTTATGCAATTCTAAGTGTTCGACTATACGATCCCTAATTATTGATTCCAGTAGCTTTCCTACAACAGACGTTAAACTGATTGGCCTATAATTTCCCGCCGTACCTTTATCGCCTTTCTTAAAGATAGGTGTTACGTTTGCTAACTTGAAATTATCTGGTACGCACCCCTCAGAAATAGACGCATTAAAAATCTTTGTTAGCGGCACAACAATGCTATCTTTTAATTCTTTTAGTTGTATGAGATATATGGAATCCGGACCCGGTGATTTGCGCATTTTCATTTTATCAATATAACGCATTACTTCCCCTTCACTAACCACAATATCATCCAAAATATTACCATTATCAAAAGGTATTATGTCTATGACCGTAGGGATATTCGTTACATCTTCTATAGTAAAAACTGACGTAAAAAATTCGTTTAGCAAGGTAGCCATTTCCTTGGTTTCAGAAACTAGATCTCCGTTTACATTTTTCATAAGGTCCTAACACACTTTTTACTGGATTTCTATTATTGACGTATTGAAAGAATCGCTTGGGGTTTTCTTTACCGTCACGAGCTATGGAGATTTCAATCGCGCTTGGACTTTTTTATTACACTTTTCGCTTCACGCCTTAGAGATTTGTAGTTGTTTCGTAACCACAAATTGTCTTTATCGCACTATGTAGCCTATAAGCCCTATCTCTGCTCTTTATAATGTTTCCTACTCTAGAAGTAAACCACAAGGGCTTGTTGTTTACTTTCGCACGCTTAATTTTGTACGGTACACATTCCTCATTTATAGTCCTAAATACTGTTTCAAACGATTCCCACATTAGTTTTGCGTTGGAGATCCCCATTACGTTTTCCCAATTGACGTGTGACAATTTATTTCGAAATTTACAAAAGTCTGCGTGCTGGAAGTTAGGAATTTTAGTCGAGTTAGCTGGTTTCGAGTGACTTACTGAGAGGACAAACTCTACCATATTGTGATCGCTACTCTTTACCGCTATTGTTTACTGTCCAACCTCGTAGGTTCCCCAACCTTTTGAATAAGAAAGCTATCCTCGAGAAAATTAACTAAACAATTACCTTCCGCGTCTCCCTGCATTGTATCGTAATTCACGTTCGCGCAATTAAAGTCACCCATAACTAAAGCCTGCTCACTACCTATTATTCTCTTTAGTTCACGATATAACGCTTCGTCCGTATCAGCTGTTTGATTAGGGGGCCTATATATAACCGCAACAAGAAGTTTGAAATCGTTCAATTTAAGTTCTGCTATAGTCGAATCTATCGGTTCTGGAATTGTGTGCTTTACTTCTATAACGTTCGTAATATTATCTTTGATATACAATTACAACATAACACCGCCTCCTCGCCTACCTATTCTGTTTTTAACAAAAAGTCTATAACCTCTAAGTTGATATTCCCCTACAAAGTCACGTGTTTCAGTGCTAAGCCACGATTCATTTACCGTAATTAAATGATAGTCATTACAAGCAATTAAAGAAAAAAATTCGTTTATTTTATTTCGTAGACTACGAGCATTTAAGGATAGAACCTTCAAATTGTTTGTAATTGCGACACCTTCGCGAGCCGAAATTTGTGGAAATTACGCTGGGACCGTTCGAGTTACGGCAGCCTGAAAAGAAGAGACAGTATTATGAAATAGTCTTCCTAAACGCGCAACTCCAACGTCATTAAGATGAAGTCCATCTCCGAGGAACAAGTCCTTCCTGCAGTAGAAACTGCTCCAAAAATTCGCAAAATGCACTCCTTCCTGTTGCAAAGAGACTTTAGGTTATTGTTGATATAGGTCGCCTTGCTGTAGAAATTGCTACGTTGGATAATTCGAGGAAGTATACCTGTTAAAACAATCTTATTAGTTTTTTCCTTTAGTCGCTCTAGTAAGTCCCTGTACCTAGCCAGCAGTTCTTCCGATCTAGAATTTAAAACGTTATTAGTACCGACATGAATAACATACGTTGTGTCCTCAGAGGTACCGTCTGTAAAATGGTCCACACTATTAGTTATATCCTCCACCCTTGCACCAGGGTAGCAGTAACGGCGCCTACGACAAGGGTTTCTCCCACAGAATTCCTCGAGCTGCCCTCGAACAATGGAATCGCCAACGAGTCGTATTTCCGGTTCATCAGCATCTTTGAAACCTAAAACAGAAAACTTATTGTTTGTTATTACTGGTAGACAAGTCTTAGGTTTTCTCAATGGGGCTCTATTACGCACTCGAACGAAGGGTTGGGAACTAAGGGAAGAGAGAGGGCTATTAGTACTATTTATATTATTAGTAGAAACTGAGGAAGGAGGGTCGTAATTGGAGTCTCAAGGGATTCTAATTTTGCCGTCAGGAGCATCACGCTTTCTTCAAGCCTCACTCTGGCCTCCCTCTCACGTTCTAACTCGTTCCTCAGGACTTCCATGCTTGAGCACCACCTGCAAACTAACTGTTCATTATTATTAGCCATTGTAAACGCGTAAGCGGCAAATTTCCCTTCACAGCGACTGCAAGTACTTGACGGGGGTGCCATGCTCTTAATTAGTTATATCGTAAAATCATTATATGGTTGAATCAACAATCTTGGATTAGGTTGTCAAACAATGAACCATGCATGTAACTGCTTGTTTTAACCAAATAGTTTTATTTTAGTTTTATACGTTATCATGAGACCAAAATTTAAGAGTGAAAATATAGGTGTTTGTTTAGCATAATTCAATAAAACAAACAGTTCTGTCAGAGTTTGTG